>VXAU01001984.1:205542-248798 GCA_013399695.1 Formicarius rufipectus | reverse complement strand
AAAAAAAAAAAAAAAAAAAAAACCCAAGCACACTTACTTAAAACTATGAATTTAAACCAGTAAACATGCATTTCTAGCAATTCTAGTAGACAGTTTTTTAAGAAGGTAAGCAGCTATTTGACAAACAATTGAAACTGTAAGGGTCTAGAAATGCTGAAGCACTCTTTGCTTTATAATAGTGTGCCTTCACTTTTCCAATTAATGGATCATTTTTGTGCAATGCAGTGCTTTCACTTTTTTTCTTTTAAATGAATGTATTTTACAGATGTAGTCACAGAACCTGTAAATAAACCCAAGCTTTTTCACCTGCATACAGATTACTGTTGTGAAATCAGTTAAAACTTTATTTTTCCTTCTAAGAGAACTAAAAGTTGTTACAATCTTGCAAAATGTTGTCATTGTAATATTAAGAATGGTAGTAATGAAGGTTGAATTGAAACACAGGTATATGAAAACAAAAGATGAAGAAAAGAAAAAAAGAGTTAAAAGAATGGTGTGCATTGAGACCAAGGACACACAGAGAAAATGTGGCTTGCACCAGAACTGTGTTGTGGATGACGTTTTAGAAGGCAACCTGTGATCAGACCACAATAGAGATGTCTCTCTAGCACAAAATAATTGCACGATGATAAAATGAAGATGAGAAGGTTCCACCACATTATATGTGCTATTTAACTTCCTGGGAACAGGATGACAGGTTATAGACATATAATCAAAAAACCAAAAATACTGACAACTGTCAGCAGTCTTGTTTTAGATTTCAGGTGGGCCAGAGGAGCTAGAGAGTGAAGTCAATGTTCCAAGCAGCATAAATGTCTGTTCAAAACCCAGCCTGCCAACATCAGTGAAGAAGAAAACAGAAATCATAATAAGACATCACTAAGAAAATACTACCTGAACTCTAATGCGGGTCTAAGGATATGAGACTATGACTGAGAAGATAAAACCTACTTCAGAAACTAACTAAATGGAAAATCATCTTTCCCTAGAAGGTATTCCAACTCTTCAGCACTTAATTCCTATAATTTAACTATCCTTAAAAATCAGCAATGAAAGGCCTTGAAGAGGATTCCAGATTAGAGTCATGACAGCTGATGTGAAACAGAATGTAGATGAAGAACAGTATTTTTTTAATCTGAAGAAAAACAAAGAGCCCTTTTTAAAATGCAGACACACTAAACAGCTACAATTACTTAAAAGCAGTTGTAGTCAAAGCAAAACTAATAATACAAATACCAACAAATAAAAACAAATAAGATGCTTGTAGAGGTTTTTGACGCTACCAAACACTTTACTAATTTTTGTTTGGTTCTTTTTATTCAGTTGTCCATTTGATTTTTTTAGTTTCATTGACTTGCTAAATTTATATTTTGTACAATACTGATATAAAATACAGCATCATCAAACCTTAAAACATTTGAAGAGATAAAAATCAACACTGAAATGTTACAATAAGACCGTAGAGCAGAACTTTGGTCTTGTTTTATCAAACAGAAGCTCTGAGGTGAAAAGAATTTTTAATCACCACTTCCTACACCCCAACAAAGGAATCTGACTGCTTCTCCTCTTCATATCCTTGCAGCTTGAATCCATACGCCAAAGAGGGAGGCAGAGACTCATGTGAATACACAAGACTAAGAACAAGGGAAAGGAAGACGAAATGGAGTCTGTGTGTATTTATGTGTGTGTGTGCTGCAAGAGGACCCATGAGGAGAGGATGAGGTTGGAAACACGGAGAGAAGGAATCCATGGGAGGGTTTCTGGCTCATTGGGTGATGAGGGAAGATGGCAGAGGGAAGCAGAAGCACAGCAAGTTGCAGAGATACAATAGAAAAATGGAAGCTGAAAGCTTGGCCGAGTTGAAGAGGATAAAGTACAAGAGAGACAAAAAGGAGAGAAACAAAAGGGGATCTCTGAATAGAAACTGTAGGGTAGATAGGAGGTGGCTCTGCCAACAGGCAATAATGATAAGACTACTTACATGACCAGAGAATAAGAGAAGAAATGAATAGAAAACAAACCCAGACAGTCACTATCACTGCACCTTATCTCTAATTGGAATGTGACAAGAGATTGTCAGAACTCTTTTTCTTTTGTGTATTGATTTTTGACAGTGTGCAGTAAAGATTCAGGATGTGACTGCAAGACAGGACAGTGATCTGAAATCTGCTGAAAAAGACAGCTACCGAGCATGCACAACATAGCTAATGGGGCAGATCATACAAAACTTTAGCAAAGTTTTAAGTGCTGAAAGGGAAGCAATTAGAAAAAATCCTAAATTATAGAGATCTCACTGCCTTCAGAAATAGATGAAATACAAAAAAACCTACCAAAGGTGAAAATACAGCAGCTGAATCACATAATGTGAAACTAGAAGTTCAAATCTCTTTCCTCCATCAATCAGCATTCCAGGCCTGTGTATGACATCAGCATCACCTTTGAGACAGCGGGGCTAATCTCAGGCTCAGGTAAGCCACCACGTACATGTACTTCTGCTGCTCTTGGCATTTGTTCTCCTTTACTCCAGATAATAATTAATTTAGCAGAAAAGCTCAGAGAATATGGATATTGTACATTGTATCAATGAAAAATAACACATATCTCAGTGTCAGCACTGAGACTTCTGTTGTAAGTGGGCTTGTTGGCTTCCGTGCAAATAACAGAAGAAATACACAAAGTCAGCTGTGATTTGTTGTTACATCCTAAAATACCACCACATACAGGAAACAGCAATTCTGTAAAAGTTCATATTTAGTAAGTTTTATCAGCTCCACCTCACACCTGCTATAATGAATCTGTAAGTATTTCACACTTTGGAGCGTGGCCCTTTTTATTCAGTAAAGGCCAAAAGCAGAGCCTGATAGGTCAGGCAGAACCCCGAGCTTTATTTGCAAATGCTTCTGACATAACAAACCCCATGAAAGTAAAAAGTACTGTAACTTGAATCAAGCACTAGAACACATAAAGGTATTGGCACGGACTCCTAATCAGACAAACCCTGACAGAGCTGGTGCAGGCATGACGGTGGGGCTTGTCTGGACTGATCATGCAGACTCTGTCTAGGGACAGAGGGCCAGTGGGAGGTTCTACAAGATAAACTGTTGAAATAGTTGCATTAAGTGGTAACTGCATCACAGGACTCCTAGACAGAAGGATCTATCTTCAAAATGCCCCAATCTAGAACACACATTTCACCAACATGCCAAGCTCTTACATCTAAAGTAAATTGTCCTTTCAAGGCAAGCTAAAACTCAATCAAATTTAAATGAACATAAAGAACGAGAAGGAAGAATTTTGTGGCTTCGGATTGCTTTTCGCATCTTACAGATTACATTTGACTTTGATTTGATTTTCCCCTAAAAAAAGATAAAGAAATATTCAAAATTTTAAAGGGACTCCTGTAGTTTCTTTTTGATTACATGGGAGATTGCACAATAAACTGTGAGCAAGTGAAAATGCAGTTAAGTGATACTGAGTATTTCAATGAATTAAAACTCAGTTTGTGATCCATGATTACTAACAGAGAAGCTGGGACCAGGAAGAAAGCAGTGAAAAAGGGTAAAGAGAAGGGTATTCTAGTTTCTTCTTTTCCTGCCTTTTTCCATGAAAATATTCTGAGTTTACTTTAAACAGAAAAGAATGGGAAGCAGGCTCTATCAACCCCTTCAGCATTTTCCTGGTAATTTTCACCAAAAAAACCCTTGTGTCTCAGCCTGTCACTCTGAACTCTGGCAGTATTCCAGGCAGCCTTTCTGATCACCAACTAAATTTGCTAAAAATGAGATGTTATGAAAATTTCTTATGCCCCATGTGGCCTTAAGAGACAGTGGCAAATAGTTCTTTTGTTGTTCTGAATACCAAAGCAGCTCTTCATAATTATTTCTCTTTCTTCAGTTTTAAGGTCAACAATATAAGATAAAGTACAAAAACCCCACTGAGAAAATAGAAACAGAACAAAGAAAAATGAATAAATTAACAGAAAATATGAATAACATGCTCAGTTTTTCCGACTGAGTTGGCATTACAGAAAAGTTACATACTTTCTCACTCAGTACTATGAACCATAACTTTACACAAAGTTCTGCTGTTCCTCAGTTTGGAAACCAGAACTGACAAAGGTTTATCCACATTAGAAAATTCTAGAGGTTGTGAATATGCAGCAACCCTCACTGAACAACTTTAAGACTAGAATCCCACATTTACTATATTACTTTTCAGTCAAATTAATCAGGTCCATAAGATAATACAAACTCATGGCACTATACTAAGACCAAGCATTTGGCAAATTTTAGCATACAGGCTTTCTCTTCCCAAAATTCATTAGCAACTCTCATTTTAACTTCTTCTGTCTTTCTTAGGATAAATTGAGTACTTGCAGTGTATCACACCAGATTATTAAAAATGTTACTGTATTAAGTTATGAAATAATGTAGTATTCATACTTTTAGATCCGAAGAGATCAGAAAAAACCTCCAAATATCATCTTTGCAACAAATCTTACAAAGCCATCTTAGCCAGCATTTCATTATGAGGTAGTAAAAAGAAAGGAAGAATACTGCAGAGAAAATAACTTATATCAACCTATATAATACTGACATGTTGCAACAGTTGGTAAGCAGAAGTTCTGAAAGCTATGAAAATCCCGGGTGGTATATAAAAACTTGAGAATCTGTATTGAATTTGCATGGCAAGGTTTTGGTGTTGCAGGGGGCTACAGGGGTGCCTTCTGCGAGAAGTTTCTTGTATGGTACTTACTTTCTCCATGACAACTGTTGTTACTAGTCTGAAAATACTGTTAAATGAAAATCTGATGAGCCCCATGTCCAACAGAGCCAGGACCAGCCAGCTCCAGGCTGGAGCCATCACTGGCCAAGGCTGAGCCTACCAGAGAATGTAGTAAATCCTTTGTGACAATGTACCTCAGAAGGTTAAAAAGTTACTGTGCAGAAGAGATTGCATCCAGAGAAGAGATAAGCGAGAACACAAGAGAGGAACTGCCTGCGGGCACCAAGGTCAGCGCAGAAGGAGGAGGACAATGTGCTGCAGGTTCTGGAGCAGAGATCCACCTGCAGCCCGTGGAGGACCCCACAGTGGAATAGGATGATGCTTAAAGCTGATTGTGGCCCTGCAATGGAGCCAGCTCCTGACAGGAGCTGTGGCCCCATGGGGGACCCACACTGGAACAATCTGTTCCTGAAGGACTGCACTTTCCCCATGAGACGGACATGCTCTGGAGCAGTTTGCCAAGAACTGCATTCTGTGGGAAGGACTCACTTTGGAGAAGTTGATGGAAGATATTTTCTGTATTTTCTATGGGAGGAACCTCAAGCTGGAGCTGGGGAAGAGTGTAAGGAGTCCCCGAGCACATTAAATGCATAGGTGGTTGTGCTCACCAAATTTTAACAGTATTTTCAAACTAGTAACAACAGTTGTCATAGAGAAAGTAAGTATCACACAAGAAGAGGAAATCTCTATGATAAGTTCTCTATTACAAAATGTTCTAATATGAAGATAATTTTCAGATTCTTTTCTCAGTTCTTATCCTGGTAAAAGTTTCACAGAAAAAAAATCTACGTCACTGTAAAATTCAGGTTATTTTTTGTTACATGGTAATTGGGAAGCCCTTATTACGATCTGGGCAGTATATAGTACTATATCCTTTTAGTTAATATTCCAATGTCCTGGGGCTACAAAGAATAAAATCAATTATTTGCAGGACTGCTTTAAAGGTTATCACAAATTTATCCATTGCATAATCTCAAATCAACATTTTAACACCATCTACTTGGCTAAATGGTTTTTACACAGCATCTAGCTATCATAACTTAAGACTGCAAATCAGATTCGTGTACAGGTATCAACTCAAAAATATACCAAACTCTTATAAGAAAAATAGTGAGGACTTATAGGTTCAATTTCAATGGTTCTCTTGGCAATTCTTGGAAAGGGAAGACAATTTGTTTAGGATTTTTTAAAAAATTAATTTTATTTTTCAGTAACTCTCATTGCAAATTCCTGAATGGCTGTTTTATGTCATACTTCTTGTATACATGCAACTTACCATATGCACATGAAGGAAATTGCTCCTGCATGCAGTTAAGCTTCTGTACATGTATGAACCAGCAATACTTCAATTACCTTTTTTTTTTAAATCAATCAGAACAGCTTTTAGAAAGCAATAATAAATCTAAATTACATGATAAATAAATAGTGCAGTACACAAAACAGAAGTACATACTTTCCAAACAGTGCTCTTTGGAATACGGATTGAGAGTTATTTATTAGTAGGTAGCCACCACAACTTACTGAGATTATCATTTGTGGTATGTGTGTCACAAAGAATAAAGAACAGTTGACAGAAAATGCTTTTCTGTATTCAAGAAACTATTTATTACATGTCTTTACTTGGGCAACAGTACCAGCTGCTTACCCGAAAACCTGGAGAACTCAGCTCATTACAAAATATTAGTACCTTTTTTCCTACATTAAAATGCAACTTCACAGTATACATTCCTTAAAATGTAAGAAAGAAGCTTATCTTGTGATACTCATCAGGCATATTTTATTGGACAACTGTAAAATACATCTTGGTTTCTAAAGTTATGATGAATTTCCAGACCTCAGAACAAATTGTCTTTCACCAGTTCACTGGACTCCCTTAACTTAATGTAAGACTCCTGCAGTTTCTTATTCCTGTGTTGTCAATCTAGTGGAAAAACCACCGTGGGTCCATGTCATCATCAATGGTACCATCACAGAAATATAGTTACAAGTAGAGAAAATGCCCAAGTTCTGTCTTTTCAGGCCTTCTCCTTTCTCAGTTTGAAGTACTGGTTTTCTTCATTAGATGTTGACTGAGAAATGAGGAGGTCTAGAGTTATGCTCAACAACTCTAGAAAAAGATGCCACATTCTGGTTGCAGGACTTCCCACTTGTAGAGGAATCTCCAAAAAGATCTGCAGGACAAGACTAAGGAGAGAAGAGATCCAGTCCCTAAGAAGCCAGCCAATAGCAACGAGATTGGATGCATTTTTCTACATGTCATCCCTTAAAAGATTTATATAATACACTTACACATTATATGAAGGTATTTTTCTCATTTCTTGACAAAAATAACCAAGTCTTTCCTTCTGTAGTGGAGGAATCTGTGATGGATTGACATAGGGTGGATATACACAGTGAGATCCGCATGAGCAATAGCAAGTGAATAGTAAGTAAATGATGATTCTTTTTCACTAACACATATAATTTCTCATCTATGCTTTCACTTCGGCTATGGATCCACAATATGCCCTGCTACATTATTTATAATTTCAGTTAAACCTTGCCACATTGCCCATCTCAACATTTTTTTATCAACATGATTATTACACAAGGACAGGTGTCACCTACATCAACACACACCTCCGCCCAAGAAAAGGGGTCTACCGGTAAAGGGTAAATTGCCTTTGACAACTTTATTTCTCTGTTATTTGTTGGCAACATCTCGGCTATTTTTGCATGTAACAATGGACAGATACATGCTTAAATATGTAACTGCAACATTTCTCTACGTTTTTCACTGATGACTTTATCCATATGTATAGTTTTTAATCCTATTTATGCTTGCAACAAGGAAGAAGATCTCTCTGCAGAGACAATTTATGACAGAATCAGTAACAGAGTACCTACCACCTCTCTATACAAAGTGGTAAGTTGCAAAATAAATTTTTAATATCTGAATAAATTAGGACTCTGAATTGAAATCAGAATCTGGAATGCAAAGCAGAATTAGTGGCTATGGAACCGCACCACAGCAGTCCCAAAAGACATAGCAAGGGTACAGCCTACATTTATTTGGGATATAAAAACAGCAGAAAAACTGCAAACATTAAACAGAACTCAGAAAAAAACAACCCAGGAGAAATCCCTTGTTTTATGGAGATGCTTATAAGTTTTTTCCTCAAGGAAAGAACTGTCAGACATTTATTAATTACATGCCTTCTCACCCATACATAAACAGAATACAATTCTAAGAAAAAAGATGATATTTCTAGTTATTAAACAGACTATCGAAGTTAAACTTCCTAAACACCTTCAAGCATAAACAAATTTAAGACTAAACACAGACAATGAATATACTAAGATAAGTAAGTGCCAAGTGCAAGACAATGAGTTTACCACCATTCTGTTCTTCAAGGACCAGCACTGAATACCAATTCAGAGCACTATGAGCTATCAATGTTTTGTAATATCACTAGAAGAGAAAAGGAGTAACATCAGAATCACTGTTTCTCTGAACTGATCTAAGTGATTTGCCTTTTTTTTTGTCAACGCTGGCATCCCTATGGATCCCTGATGATTCAGTCCCTCTCATGGTGTGCTAGCCAAGGTGTAAGAGCCCATGGGAAGTGTGATTGCTTGAACAAAGTACAGTGTTCATGTGGCCAGAGAGGTCGACAAGATAGCCAGAGGATTAACAGACCATAAAAATAAGGCAACAATTTTCTTTGCAAAACTTTTCTTGCAAATTCAGAGCCAGGAGACCCAAGAATGTTTGGACGGCCTTGCACTGCAAAATAGGAATGAGAATAAGAGAAAAGTTCTCACTAATTCCTCCTCAATTGTATTAGGATGTTTCAAATCCTTGTCCTGAAAAACCTGAACCAGAATGATAAATGTGTCAAAAGATCAGGATTTACTTTTATCTTCAGAGACATCTGGAGAAGCTGATTGCCAAAACACCCCTCAAAACCGAGGACACTGCTTTTAGTTTTCATTTTAATAATGTTAATCATTCAAACAAATGTAATAATCTAATACAATCTAATTGAATAAAGGCAGAAAACTCCACAAGGTCAAATATTTCATCAATGATCTTGTACTAAGGCCAGTATTCCAGAATTATAAACAATCTAGGTATTTCTGAATAAAATGGTTCTCAAAGCTTCTTCTTGCTCTAGTTTGGAAATCCAGTGATATATAAAGTAAATACAGTGTTGCATATTAAGCAGTACTAGAGGCTACCAAACAAACACATCTTCCAGCTGCTGAGAAAATCAACAAAGAGGTAAAATTGCCTGAAAGCTATTATCATTCCAACAAATTCCCTCCAGCCTTTGCCAAATAAAAAGAACTCCAGATTCCAAAAATAAATCTAGACCTACCCATAAACAAAATACCTTTTGGTAAAGATAAAAATTAAAATCAAAACATTACCCAGATGTGAAGTTTCTTTAAATACATCTTAACATTCACCACCTAATTCTATTGTTACAGGAAATACCATTCAGTATCTTGTCAGGACTAAAAATGAAGCTTCTGTTGTCTTGAAAGGCTATAAGAAGACTTACAGTTGATTTGCGGGGTCACTTCACTCCAAGCTAATAGAACCTAATATTTGGAAAGATTTGCAACACAGGAACTTTTGACATCAGTCACAAGAATGCAGAAAAAGATCAATAGAAAACAATACATTTTACATTATGAAAACAATACCTATGAAAATATGACGTGAAAAAAAGAAGAAATTACCTGGAACAAGCTCCATAACAATATAAATAGGTTGTCGTTGCGTGCAAACTCCAATAAGTTTTACAATATTAGGATGATCATATTGTTTGAGTATTCTGCAAAACATACAGTATGTGAATTATATGAAGAAACTTTATTGTAAAAACTGGTTAAATACTACAGGAAAATATCTTAAACATTGTTATCATAAAGAAAAAAAATAATCAATGCAACAAATCAATCATCACTCTGCTTGAAATGGAGGGCATACTGATTCACTAATAAATCAAAATTGAACACTGGATTATTCTTATTGCAATTTTACATTTGCCTACATAACATTTATCTACATAACTGAAAACCAGTCTGACAGGCTTGCAGTTTCTCAAGAACACTTGTAATTAAACAGCATTTTTGTGGTGTATCAGATGCAGAGTTACATCAAAAAAATACGCACAGCATGCCTCTGTACTTCCCTGCTGCACTTTTCAAAAGCATACTCATTCCAATTTTACTTCAGGAGATTAATTAATACTGTAAGTTTTAGAAGACTATAAGGATTGAAATTTTAATTTTGAGAACTAAATGAAAACATGTACATCATCTTAGACAATGCTTTAATAAGAACATTTGCAGCCTAAAACAGCATGCTATGATTTATAAGTGAAATGAAAAGCACGAAAGAATTCTACAGAGATCTTGTAACATAAATGTTCCTTCTGATACTTGCTGACTAAAAGCATCTCCTTCCCTTTTCTACTACGATTCAGAGTAAAATACTAACCCACCTGGTACATACATATTTAGTGAAAAATAACTTATTTTTTCTTTCAGACAATTTTTTCCCAGTAGTGTCAAGCTGCTTAGCAAATGAAACTCTGCAGTTGCAAAGTTACAAGCTTTTTAAAATAATTCAATAGGAAGGGTGGCTGATCTTAATTTTATAAGTGTAGTTAGTATATTTTACTTTTCCATATTGATCATATTAGTTTGGGAGTAAAAATTAAAACATATGAAGTTTCACAGCATGAGGAAGCAAGTTGATTTAAAAATTATGAAATTATCTCAAGACACACCTCTACCCTGATGATGATTAACAGCATCTTTCAGTCTTATTTCAATCCTCATGGCACATCCTGGAAGTTCAAATGAAAGCACTTACAAGAGCCAAATTGTATTTTACAGACATAGCTTGCTTTGCCAAAGATATGGTTTCAGCAGGTGCAGATGCTGCTGCATTCATATGATAAAAATGCCTGTGTTTAGCTACCAGGGTCACAGCTGTGGAATGTACTGATGAAGAGAGAGGGAAAAAAAGTTTGACTACTGCTTTGAGTTTTCCTGAAGGTCACATTTTGTAAATCCATCTGGCAATAACACCTAAAAAAAAAAACCAAACCACAATAGATACATGTTTCAAGTAAATTTAGAGAACTTACCTGGCTTCTGATAGAAATTTTATTTTCAGTTCCTGAGGGAGATCTTCTTTGCAAGTTTTTACAGCAACAGGAGTTTTATCCTTTAATGTTCCTTTATACACCTCACCAAAATTACCCTGAAATCAAGGGGAAAATAACCATTCTAAGTCAACAAAATCTTCACAAATGTGTAATAAAAAATAATACAGACAGCTAATGTAACTGGTACAGAATTTTGAAAGATGTACATGGACCCAAATCAGATTTTCTTCCAGTAGCTGCCCCTAACAAATGTAGTCCACAAAACACAGTACACGTATTTTATGGACACAGGGTATGACTTGCTGTTGGATCATGCTGGAAAGAGGGGGGAAAAAAAGTCATTAACTGTGTAATTAAAGTTTTTCTCATAAAACCTCGTAGTAACTTAACAAGTTTAAAGACAGTGATAGTAGTATTCTTTTTATTTTTATTCGTCCCTCTTTTAATTTTCTCACTATTCTATTTTGTGAATTTTAACTTGCAGCCTGCACAAGACCAGAATTCATTCATGAAACTAGGATGAAACACATCAAAATAACATAAACATTCTCACACATACAAGAAAGAAAAAAAAAAGTAAACACTGACTATTAGTTTTCATCATAAATTAAACCCACTGCAAAATGCATTGTGACTGCCTGAAAAAGTTCAGTCATCCACAACTTCTTTAAAACCTAACCTAGCCCTGCTCTATAAAAGTAAGTATTTAAGTCTTACATACTACTTTTATTACTAATTTTTACTTAGATAAAACCAAAATTAGTTATGACATAAACTAAAGGAAGAAGGAAACTGTGAGGTATAAAACAAAACAATGGTATGGATGAAAAAAGAACAATTGAAGAAAACAAAAAGAAAACTGAACATCTCATACTTCTAGTTAAGTTTTACATTTCCCAAAGAATAAGCACAACTCAATTTTAACCCTATGTCTGATTGATTTTTGCATGAATTACACTCATGTGTCCTGGTATCTGGGACTGCATGCAACTTAAAGAAAAAAAAACAACAAAGAAAAACCAAACCAAACCAACAAAAAAACGAGAAACAACCCCTCCAAAACACGAAAATAAATAAAATAAATAATAATAAAAACACAAACAAACAAAACCAAACAAAATCTGCTGGAAATGTTTTCTTTTCTTTTCTGAGTGATGCAGTTGAATACAGTATTGTCAAAGAATGACAACAGAAAAGGGGAAAAAGGACTTACAGATGAAAAACAGAAATGTGCTTTGAGTAACAAGGGAAGAAATGTGGGGCTAACATGCTTACAGTATTATCTTCTATACCCAAGGACAAGGAAGCTGCAGCTGGCAAGCAAGGCACAGGATGCATGACAGCCCTTCTAAACCAGCATTCCAAGAGGCCAGTACACTCACTACCTCTCACACCTGAAAGGAATTGAGGTGCCCAAAGGTAAGAAGCTGAGCTGCTCCCAACACACTTTTCCTCTGTCCTTCTGGTAACACCTATTTAACTGTGAAATTTGAAATACTTAAGTCTTGAAAATGTTTTATTTATTTATTTTAAATATTGAATTATTATTTATATATCTGTGTACGATTTTTAATATAACATGTTCCTGTTATGCAACTTTCATTTTGTGGGATATTATAGAAAAAACCAGAGAACATAAACTGACCATTCACTCCTGAGTTAAAAAAAAAAAATCTTCGTAGTTTCTGAAGTTTGTATATTTCACACTCTAAGCTCTTCATGATTTCTTCCCCAGCTTTTCCAGGTCACTCAAGGTTTTATGGACTCCCAGATTTCTCACTTTCATGGTGAATGGCTGTAGTTTATTTAACATTTTGTCATACGGATGCTGATGATCCTGTCATTCTTATCTTTCTCAGTTTGACTACATCTTTTTAGACAGATGCATGGTAGATTTGTACTATGTTCCAAGGAAGTTTTTATCCTGTTCCACATTTTTTAAAGAACATATCCTTTTAAGCTTTGAGTTGCCTTTATTGAATGTTGAAAGGACTTTGTGCCAAAAACATGCAATATACATATAAATTAATTTACTAAAACGATTTCCAAAGTGCTTTGTCTTTACTCATCAAGCCTAATTCATATTTATTTTTTAGCAAGAAAAAGCTTTTTTTATGCCTGAAACATCTTTATTTTTCTCCCTTGATACTATTCTGTTTAAGAACATGATGCTGTCATAGTAAGTGCATTTTATGCAGACACAGCTCTGTTTTTCAGTAGATAATACTTTTTGTCATCTTACACTGCCAAAGAGATTCTATCATGGGTAACAGAATTTTCTGATGGTATTTAATTCCCCCATTTCTTGAACTTCTTATCAATTCTTTTAGTGTGTATCACAGTGAGAAGGCAACTACTGCTTTCTTTTGTCTCCCCCTCATTTAATCTTATTTTTCAGTTTTTGGGACATTTTTTGGAACACTGTGTCTAGAGTGGCACTCACAATGGTCTCCACAGGTGCAAAGGTGTCAAAAATGTAAGTGAAGAGCTTACCTGACTTTAGAGACTTATAGCTCCTAAGCAGGATTTGCGAACTACAAATTTACAACCTATGCTATATAAATTTAATACAAATAAGATTGTGAAGTTACTTAACATTTGCCAGTGAATGACTGAAAGCAATCATACAACCACTGACCATTTAAGATTTAGTCATCTCATTACAGTAAATTTTATACAGAAATAAACACCTGTTTCTTGACATGTTTTTATTTACATTTTGCAACATTTTTGTAAGATTGCAAAAAGCAAAACAGTCACATCATGCTTTATAGAAATCTAGTTAGCTTAAAGCCCTTCCAGAGAAGAAAAATATCTATGCTAGTTAAATACTTTCAGCACACTTATTATAACATTTACTAGTAAGTGTGATTTACATTTGTTTAATGTAATACTGTCTTGTGTATTAAGGTAAAGAATTGATATAAAAATCACATACTACAGTAATTTAAAAGATAAGATATACAGGAATGGCTTAATGATTACTATATACTTATTCAAATGTTATTTACCTCACTTTATTACTTACTTTGCCCAGTAATTCCCCCAGTGTGACATCTTCATGATTGAGAACCCATTTCTTATCCTAAGAAAAGAAAAGAAGAATTTTCAGCCTGTGCAAACATAAGATACCTTTTCACCAAGATACACTTTTTCTACTTCTCTCAGTAGAAATGGAGCTGAAAAAGTTATTATATTCAGACCACATAATCATAAGCATGCTAAGAAATTTTAAAGCTAAGCATTTATAATTCAAGAGTTTCGGAAACTTGCTATAAAAACCAAATAGTGAGTTATACCATATAGCAAACTGACAGTATGTATGTAGATAAGCACTATGCAAATTTTCACACAAGCTCTGGAAATTGGCATCTAGCACCCTGTTTTTAACAATTCCCCAAGTGGAAATGAGATAAGAAAACTTCATTTTGGTATATGAAACAACATAATGTTAAATCAAAATAACTCCCACATTTTTCTCCTCAGTGTACAGGAAAATGAAGCATTTTTTCCACTTATTAACAAGACACATTTGCATCTCTTGCATCTTTGCTGGTAGTTTGAAATATTATAGGCAACCACTTGAAAAGGCAACAAATGGCAGTTAAATAGGACATTGCGGGGCTGGGATGTGTTCAAAGGAGAGCAATGGAGCTGGGGAAGGGTCTGGAGCACAAGCCTGATGGGGGTGTTTAGCCTGGAGAAAAGGGTTCTCAGGGGGACCTCACTGTCAGAGGAGGTTGCAGCGAGGTGGGGGTCAGTCTTGTCTGCCAAGTAAAAAGTGAGAGGAGGAGAGGAAATGGCCTCAAGTTGTGCCAGAGGAGGTTCAGATTAGACATTTGAAAAAATTTTCCCTGACAAAATGATCAGGAAGTGGAATTGGAATAAGTGGCCTGGGAAGGTGGTAGAGTCCTCACCTCTGGTAGTGTTCTAGAGGTGTCTGGATGTGGCACTTGGGGATATGGTTTAGGGTAATAATGGTTGCTGAGTTGATGATTGGACTTAGATAATTTTGAAGGTCTCTTCCAGCCTTGGTGATTCTGTGATTCTTTAAAAAAACTTTAAATCATCTTAAAGCAAAGTGTTTTGTTTGGATCTTTTTCGAACTGTGAAAAGTCTCATCTCCCTTCAGAGAAGGGGTAATTTATTTTTTTTTTTAAGTAAAAAATTCCCCAAGGGAAGCACTGTGAATCAGCACTATTTCCTTTGGTCTACACAACCCGTGAACTCTGGTGTCAACTCCTTAGGAAGGCAAAGGCTTGTATTAATTTATGTCTCACTCTTTTGGCATAAAAAAACTCCAAAACACCCCACAAACATTCAGCAAGTAATCCAGATATTTTTCTGGGTAACTAAAAGAATAAAAAGGAGTACAGAAAAATTACACTGCACAGTGCACCTTGTAGAGAAGGTGGCTACTCACTACAATACTCCACATTTTTTTGCGAACATTAATTCAGCAAATTTAAAATTGGGTGATCATTGTGATTTCAATGCTTTCTTTCTTTAGCATAATTTCACAAAATGGCAGGGATCATTGGTCTTCTAAGTGGTGCCTCTATTCCTCCAAACTTCCAGCACATAAAACCTCTCAGCTCCATCACATGAATTCCTGTACCACACCACCATGCTGTGTGATGGCATCCAACCTTGCCACTCCCCACCCTTGGGTGGGAGACTTGAGAGGAAGTTCTCAATAACCATAAATTTATTTTTCTCCTATAGACAACTGATTAAAACTACTGCCTCACTGATCAAACATCATAAGAAATTTATTTCCTTCATCTCTCCCTTTGACAGATATCTTTTGCTGACTAGATGTCTCATTCAGAAGGTGTTATACTACAAACAGATCGGAAGTACCCTAAACTGCACATTTTCCTTTAACAATGAAACTCAAGCTTAAGAAAACAGTTTCTAAAGAAAGCTATAAACCCCCCAAACAACTACCCACAAAAATTACTACTTGGAGGTATTAACATAATGTTTTTTAACACTGCAATAAGTACATTATAAGCCAAAAAATTATAGAATTAAAACTAAAATTAATTTTTTTCTGCTTAAGTCCCAAGATTTAGTACTACAGTACACAACTTTTTGAATATATTGACAATATGGCATTTCAAAAGCTTGTTTATGAAGAAAACAAATCTGATGATCATCCTTCAGAGGACTGATCAAAGAACATGGCACCATTAGCTGGAATTAAATGATCTGTTGAAGGATTTGCTATCAGTTTATAAGTACAAGAGTCACTACCTGCACTTCAGCCACGCATCAGATTATCACAGTTCTGCCAGACTTTTCTCAATCCAAGAATTATTCAAAATTTGATCAGCTTTCTTTGATATAACTACTGTTAAACTTCAGTTCCTACAGCAGACAGTAAGACAAAAATCTAAGGGAAGAAACACTGCTATCCACATCATTCCAGTGTATCATTCTGGCATTAATAAAGAAACAAGTCCAATTTTCTAATTTGCAATGTGTTAGATATTAATTTCAACACTGGCTCAAAACAAATCGTAAGTGATTCAGATAACTGTCTTTAATTAATAAACTGTAACATGAACAGCACAGTAAGCTGGACAACAACAAGGATAAGACTTCCTACTGCAAGTATGTTATCTCACTAAATCTATTTGAATTGCACTAAGTTGAATATTAAATCATTCAATAATTTTAGACAGCTGTCAATAATTACTAATCAATAAGGCATATAAATCAATGGATACCTATCAACATATCATAAACAAAAGTTAGAAATATAGTCATATCTGATCATAAAGTTCATAATTTTCTGTATGTGCTCAATTCTGACTGTGACTAGAATGTAAGTATCTCCAGTTGTCAAATGCCATTTCTCTATAATCATGTGTATGAAAGACACTGAAAGTTATAAAAGAAATGTGACAGTAAAATGGGACAGAAAAATATTTTTGAATGTAGGTATAGATCAACAGACTCTTTAATGCACATCCAAGTCACAAAAATTTTCATTTCAAAAGAGTTGCTTCTAAATCAAATAGAGCAAATCCACCACAATTTTGTACCTAATCAAAGTAATCTGAATGACACACAGATATATGTTTAATAATAGACATCTAGAGAGACTAATAATGCTGACTATAATTTCACCCAGAAGGAGACTGTTTATGATGCAGCCTTCTTCCTAGTGACACTACAATAAATCTCTCTTTATATTGTAACTGCTCAGATTTTTCTATTGCCACTTTTGGACCACAGAATATAAAAGTGCTTTAGAGAAATTCAGTTACAAAAATTAGCACTTGGGTATACTGGTTTGTAGTCTTCATGATAAACCTTATTTCCAAATGGAGTTACTTAAGAAATCCACAAACTTCACCATGTTCTACTTTATTTCTGTCCTGTGGTTTTTCCTCAGGAGACACTGAATGCCACAGCACAGAAGCTGACTTGGCTCAGCTCAGACTGAATTTCAGCACTGCTTGGTAGATAACTCTTTATCAGACATGGGGAACTACTGGGAAAAGTGTGGGTTTGCGATTCATCACACAAGAATATCAGGGAAATTACATGATACTTAAAGAACAGGAAGGAACTGCCTCAAGGCAGACACTTCTATGCAGGGAAATGAAAGATGAACAAGAAGTCTACTGAGACCGCTCTAGTTAGTACACATTTCTATTGCAGGCAGAGGAATTCCTTCTTTCCTGGCTGGCAATATTTGGGGAAGGCATTACCTGGGAAAGGCATCACTGTCTTCTGAAGCCACATCCTCCCACCTCCTTTGTCCAATGGTGCTACAGCTCACTGAATATTACCCCCAGCAGGACACCAGTGCTTCCCCAACAGCGAGGCACTTGCTAACACTCATCACACTGACAGTTCGCTTATGCAACAGCTTGACACTGACTACTTTTCCACACTTTCTGAGACTATCCATACACTTGTTTCATTTCAACACAAACAAGCATTTTCAATGAGGAGAGTTATTTCTAAAGTTAACAACCTTCAAACACAGCAGGAATTAAAGAAATAAAACCTTCAACTGTGAGAAAGAATAATCAGAAATTGCACCTTTTATTTGTTAAATAAAGTATTCTGGACATGTAGTATTCTTTTTCTGGATATGTAGTATTATTCTTAGAATGTTATAACTTTCATGGTTCCCTGGACCACGTTAAGTTTCAAATCTTAAACAATCAGCAGGGGCTCAATTGTGCATCAACCATTTTTTCAGTGAGGATGCAGGTATTATAGTTGTGTGCAAGCCACCGAGGCAAAGTATGAACAGCAGATGGTTGCTGTACAACATGTAGTCTCATTTTAAATTTTCTGAGCTATGAAACTGAAATGTTGTCGCTATTACCCTAAATGCCTCCAAAATAAGCAAGTGCAAGTCCTTAGTGCAGTTTTCCTCCTATCTCCCTTGATTATGGAAAACCACATCAAAGAAATCACAGATTATTATGCCAAGAAGGTGCCTTAAAAATTAGTTGCAGCTAAATTATAACAGCATTCAATAAAATGGAAAACATAACCAAGAACTCATACTTAAGTGTTCAAATTCCCATAGCATTCTGTTTCTATAATTCTCAGTAACAATTTCAATCATTAAGAATTCTAAAATGGTACTTTTTCAAATTAACCACCAGCAGTAAGGCAATCAGATACTAAACTTTTGAAAATAGACACTTTGGGAATTAGATATGAATTTATGAGCCGCAGCTTAAATACTTCATTCTAAATATCTCACCATTTCTAACAGAAGAGAAAAAGAGGATGCAAGGAAAATCCCATCCGTGCTGTATTCAGCAAAAACAAGATACTTACCCAAACTACAAAGCAAGATTTGTAAAAGAGGAAGAGTGATGAAATTCTGATGAGATTCCAAGTGTGAATAAATAAGATTTCTATGTTATCATCACTGTTATTTATCTCATGCTCTCTTTCACATTACTTACTGTTCTGAGCTCAAAAGGCAGACTCTCTAGCAAATTCTGTCATTGTCTTTCAACTTAATAGGAGATGCAACAAAATCAAAATCAAAAAACCTTTGTTGATTTAGGGAGCCCCAAAATGAATCAACCAAACTCAAAACATATTGTTTTAGAGAAGTGAAAACCCAAGACTTTCCAGCCTCAGAATCTATCTGAACCTAGCATGAGGAATTTACCAAAAACTAAATATCCCTTCCCTGTCTCTCAGCCAAGTACATTAATCCTTAACAATCCTCTAAAATAACCCCAAAAATAGAGGGATACTGTCAACATCACATGAGTCTGGTGCATGAACATACATGATGCCTGTTTCTTCACGTTGTAAGCAGAAAAAAATGGATCAGGAAACTATTTTGGAAAGTAGTATTTGCTCTCCTTCTTCCAAATTAAATAGAAAATATCAGTCGTATGAATTACTGCCGCTAAGAGCTATTTCCCCGTAACTACAAAAATGAAAAGCTAATATTTCATTTTCAGTATTAAGAATAATTACAGTAAGATTCTTTTTATGTCTAAGTAAAGCAGAATGACAGACAATTTTCATCACAAGGGTATTCAAGTATCACTTATCAGGACTTGATGAACCAGAGCAAAAGAAGAAAGTGAGAAACAGCTGTGTACATGTAGGTAGAGCCTACCAATGCAGAAATGAGAAATGGTCTTTTTAGAGAAGTACTATTTTTGACATCACCTATGCCAGTAGATCTAATGTTCATATCAATTTCATGAATCATAAACTATGTGTTTCAAGTCCTTCAGATTAAGTACAGAAATAAAGGTAGCTGGTGGAAAAGATTTTTCATACGAACAAGTGAGTTTTACAAGAGGGGTTTTGAAAAACGTCACCAGCAACTACTTGAAAACTGTTTCAGAATAAAGATTCATGAGCTGTAAAAATTGTTATAGAAGCTGCTTTGCGTATTAAGGCACAATGATGAAACTCAATGTGAACTGTAAAATAGAATAATAGTGCAGACAGGTTTAGCTCCTTGGAAAAAGTACTGTTCTATCTGATTTCTTACTGTTACATAAAAAAACCCACTGTGAAGTTCAACCTCTCTGCCAAACCAAATTCTAAATGGCCATAAACCAAGAGGGTAGAATTGAGATTCACAAAAGCTATTATGCAAGGTATAAACTGCAGAAGTAACCTCAGATTAACTGCGCAGCTGTTCTTTGAGCAATCTTTCTTGAAGATCAGTAGACAAAGTTACTGTAGAAGTCAATACATAATACCAGTTTTCCTCACTTTTTTTTTATGATCTGAAGCATTTCCTGCATTTTAAATTCCCTTATTCATGAAAGGGCTAGAAAGATGCTGATGATATTTCAGAAAAAATTCAGGAAGTAGAGAAAAATAGAGAAGGAAAAATAAACCTGAGAAAAACAAGGCACAGAATATGAAATCTTTAAGGGCAGGAAAATGAAAATCAGGTTTATGTCAAAACTATATTTCAAACACATGAAAACACATAGGATTCACCTCCAAAGCCAAAGTACTCTGAAAAATGTGTTAACTAAATATATGTAAACAGAGAAATTATCTGCCCTGGATCAGATATGCCCTCTGAAGCAGTGACAGTCTTCTGTACACTCAAACAAAATCGTGTGATAGCATGGTTTTTCATTTAAACACTCCATGTGATTTAAATAGAGAAGAATGGAAAAGCAGAGTCATATTATACATGCACAAAAAAACCCTGAAACAGTCTAATCATTAACATAGGTTAAAATACTTTCACGTAAGCACAAATACATTTTTACTTCCATAGAAAGAGGTATGTCAGATGGGGGTGGGAGACTACAGATGTATATAAAAATGTCCAAGAGAGTCTCCTTGAACTGCAAGCTACTTAGCCACATTCTTAGTTACATCACAGCTTAACTTCAAAATATCCAGTTGTTTCCACTTAAACGATTTCTTTTTCCCTTGAGGAAAAACATTTCACTCATCCTTTTGGCAGTATCCACATGTTAAGGTATACTCTGTGCAGAGTGTTCATTCATACACCCAACTGTTCTTCAGAAATAACTTCTAAGTTACAATGGTCAGCATACAGTACCTTTCAACAGTAGAGCTTTAATTAAATTATTATTTGTTCAAAACAGAACTTTTTGTCCTATCCTTTCCTGTCCACACCTGCTCATCTGGCTCAGGCTTTCATAATTTTCAGATAACATGTTAAAATCACTGGAATGGAAGAGAAGTAACCTGTCAAAATTTCAAATAAACTGCTATATTAGCTAATTTGTGATTGGGAAAGAGCAGGAAAAAGGCAAAGCCGCACAGAATGGAATCTGTAGCCTTAATTGATGAGATTACAGTGTGAGAAAGCTTTGCCTGCACTCCAAGCAAGACAGATGATGGCACTGAATCAGAAATCATATAACCATATAGAGATGCCAACAGTTTAAGAGAAGCATGCTCCATTAAGTTTTTATATCAGATGCACACATTTCTTCAACAAGATATTGCTAGCTTCTCAGATACCACTAACTCATTATTTAAAATAAGAAAAGCACTGGGAAAATCTCTCGGTGGCAGAGAAAAAGTCAGTCAGTGAAGGACACACAAAGGGAAGTAGTACAGAAATGAGTCTGCTAAATATTAGCAGATTCTATTACTTGTGTGATCTTCTGAATGCTGTATTCAGCAATTTTTTTTTCTGCTCTATTAATGACTTCAGTTGAAAAAATTTTCCTGTGTGGTCTATGGCAATCTACTCTTTGTTGCTGCTGTAGTTTTGGCTGGGTAATTTTTTTCACAGTAGCTCTTACGGGGTTATATTTTGGTTTTACGTGTCAAATTAGTTTCTTCACAAAGATGCTCGCACAGGTACACGATCTTCTCTAAAATTAAAAGATTCCAGTGAACATGAATGTTTTGAAACGTTTAGCACAGATTCTAGCAGGTTATACAAGACAGTGCGAGGGGATAGAGCCAGGACAGCTGACCCCAGTGGACACAAAGCTTGGGGGAAAAAAGTAAGGGGGGAGACGTTTGGAGAGATGGTGTTTGTCTTCCCAAGTCACTGCTACGTGTGACAGAGCCCTGCTCTCCTGGAGGTGGCTGAATTCCTGTCTGCCCATGGAAATTAGGGCACTAATTCCTTGTTTTCCTTTGCTTGTGTGTGAGGCTTGTCCTATTAAATTGTCTTTATCTCAACCCACGAGTTTTCTCACTTTTACCCTTCTGATTCTCTCCACTATCCAAACATGGGGGAAATGAGTGATCTGTGTTCTGTGCTCAGCTGCCAGCTGGGCTTAAACCACAACAGTTGCATCTTTTACTGTATCTTTGTTACCTTTTGGTAAAACTCAAAAGTCTGAGAATTAATTATACAGTGTCCTCCTTGATGTGTCATAACTCTTTTTGAACAAACTGGCCTGTAATTGAACAAACAAATTTACTGCTCATGCTCCTGAATTTTCCTCCTTAACCAGCACTTCAAATATCTCTCCAAAACACATCTTTCTGAGAATTGAGACACGATCACACACCTGATTCAAGAAAGCCATGACCTTCTTAGCCGGTAGCTTCATTTGTGTTTATCCTTTGCTACTCCACAGCTGAAATGTCATTTCACTCCTTTTTAACATTTTGTTCCACTTATAATGATGAAGGCTAAAATACTTGGAAGCAATCATAATCTAATTCACAGTACCCGACTGGGCATAACTATAATTCTACAAGGGAACTTAAGAGCTAAAGACACTAATTTTTACTCATGATCTACACTGTGTTTTTCAACCTGTGAAAGTCTATGTTCAACAAAGGTTCCATACTTGCAGCCACATCCTATAAAAATACTGCAAACTGAAAACATTATTTGTATTAAAGTCATCCTCACTGCACTAGTAAAAACAAGAAGACAGAGATTCAAAAAAAGTTTGTAGTCAAAATTTTATTAAAAAAATAATTATTATAGAATATTTTAATTCCAAATCTGGCGAAGCTATCAGAATCCATTAAAAAAAAAATCAATATGTTAACCAGCAGAAAAGCTGCTGCAAACATACACAATATAATCTTATTATTGTGTTATATTAACATCTGGTTATAAAGCTTCTGATAAAGACACCGAAAAGCCGCAGTGCAAAGCCCCAGTTTTTATCAGTGTTTCATAATGCACTCTTTACAGCCAGAATATTACAGAACATAGTCAATCCTTTTATTTTCACATGTATATACAAAATATCAGCAATAAAACCTAGTAAATCTAAATAATTTTTGAGAAATTATCCTTTAATTAAAGTAGTTTATTCCCTTAGCTACCAGTTGCCAGAAAAGCCTTCCACTAAAATCTCTGATTTATAATTTTTTCCTCTTCCTACCAACATACCTATTTTCCTTTTTAGTGAGAATGCACAGATTACTTCCATCGCCTGTTATAAAAAATTCAGTTATTTTCTGTAATTCCTACTGTTCCAGTTGTGTTTGAGATAACTCCTTTTGTTCATTCGCACTCCATGTAGCAATATGGCATCCTATAACTTTTTATATGAAAGCAGGTGAGAAACGAGAAATGCACACAAAGCCAAAGTGCCCATTTAATATTTCTAGGACAGAGATTTTTCTTTAAGGCTCTGGTCATAAATGGTATTGTGTTTGATAAAATGGAGTCCAAATACTTGATAAAATATATTTTTTTCTAGGTTTGAGCATAATGCTTACACCGTTTAAGAGTGTTATCTTCCAATTTTAATCAAAACCTGACCATGGAAAAAAATACCACAAAGACAAGACTGAATCAGAAACATTCACTGGAGCAGATGTTTAATGCGCTGGCCTTCAGAAAAAATCCTACAGAAACCCTCGATCACCGAAAATAAAACCATCTTTGTTACTCTTTGTTGAGGTAGTCTTATGTGCTTCCATTATTACAATGCATTTTAATCAGATTTTTTGAGAAAAGAAAACCTTTCAATTTTGAAAGTAGTCAATATACCTGAACTTATACATGGATTTGGTTTAGTAGTCTGCTATCACAAGGAGCAACTTACTCTCCTTTTTCCCCTTTCTCAAAAGGATGACATGCCTTGACAAGAACAGGCCTCCATTAAGGATGGTTACCTGACAGAAGTATTGCAATCATCACTGCTACAAAACCTGAAAAGCAAATCCTGTAACATTTCTCTGAATTCTGAGGAAATAGGAACATAACAGAAAGGCACCTTTAGTATTAAGATATGAAACTGTTATCGAATGTCAATAGCTGCAGGCAATTGAATCATTTAATGCATATTCAATAAATACATCCATTTCTGTAAGTACATTATTTACGTACTATAAACACTCATTTTCCATTGTGACTTCAATTTCCTTGAAGAAAATTAAAGACATATTTCAATATTTAAAAATGCATGCAGTAGACTTTAATTAAGACCATGAGAATTACAGCTTGGAGACAAAAATCAACACGGAGAAACCACAACCACCAGGTGTTTCCCATCATTCCTACAGAATGCCTGGCCAAAGGTGTGGGTATTATGCAGGTAACTCAGGGTGCCACGGGGTACCCTCTCTGGAGCTGCAGATCTAGCCAAGGTAGAGCTGCAACACTGAACCTCAGCCTGCTTTGGCAAAATAAAGCAAACCAACAATAAGGGGAGCCAAAAGCCAGGAAAAAAGTTTTTGGTTACCTTTCCATGGATCAGTGTTAGCTAATTGTTAAAGGATTCAGTATTAGTTCTGTGATATTACTAAGAAGCTGAAACATGGAGCATATAGATTGTTTATGCTTTCCATCTTCAAATCATTTCAGTAACTGAAAAATTAGGGTCATGTCAGACTTTTACGAGTGCATTTTCATGAAAAGAAACTAATTTAAATTCATAATTCTTCATAATTTCATTTCATTTCTAACCCATTAACATATTCAGATCTTGCAGGACAGCATCAAATCTCCTCACAATTCTCATGTCATTTGCAAGTTTATTTTTCTACACTAGAACCACTACTAAGAACTACTTTTTTTCTTTCAACACTTTTCATTCATCTCAACATTTACAATCCATCATTTTTCCATTAATGAAGCTATATCATAGGCCTCTTTGTCATGTAAAACTAGATCTGGATTTTTTAACAGAATGAACACATAGCCTAACTCCTCTGACAAAGTAGCAGTCTTTTTTTTTCGTAAGCTCAGATTCTGCATTCACTACAGAGGATCGAAACACTAGGATTATATTAGCATTAGTGAAACTGTAGCAGAGCTCCAGAGTGAATCAGTTGGTGCTCAAGATCTGAAACAAGTATTTGGGGAAAAGCATTATTTCAGGCTAGATATTTCCTGGTTCTAAAAACTGAGATCCCTCCCATGAGAGCTGTGCATCTTCCTATTTTGTTTCAGGTGAAAGGAGTAAAGTGAATCCTCAGAGACTCCTCAGTAGAGGCACAGCATCTTAATGGCACCGGGCAGACTTGCTTCAAAGGGGTATTTCTGATCCAACTGAAAACATGAACCTAGATACATTTATATAAAAATGGTATTCCCTATTTTCTTGATGATTCTTTTTCCTAGTAGTCAAATTGAAGCATATTTACAACTTAATATAGACTTCTTAGGCATAAAAATATATTTTAAAAATTTTAAAAATTCCACAACATAAGGTCAAATGTGTTAAAAAGTTAAAATACAAATAATACACTTAAAATAGCATTTCAACTAATAAAATCCTTGGATATGCTGTGACGTTACTCAGGGGCTTTACATACCAGTCAATCCATCAATAATAAACTGAAGAACACTATGATCATTTTTCCTAAAAGATTATAAATAAACATGAGAGACTTTTCCATTAAAGAAGTCACTTGCAGATACCTTTTTTAATGCCATCAGTTTTTCTAATTTAAATTCTATTATTACAGTATCATTAAAATTCCAAGCAGGCAGATTTGGTCTACATGAAATGGGACATGGGACAGGCCTTTTGTGACAGAGTTAGGACTGTTCCTTTCAAGGGCAACATCACAGAAGGTGAACACAAACTTTACTAATATGATAAAGAAGGATGAATGACTGTGGGAAGGAAGGAAAGCAAACAAACTAAAAAGCACAACTTTTTTTTCTTCTGTGAAGTTCTCTGTCATATTTAACTTTCAATTTCTAAATAGGTTATTACAGGGACAGCAATTTGCATAAAAAGATTAAAGATTGCACAAAATGAGAAAGACTACTTTGCAGTTATAATGTGAGCAAAGAAAACACAGTCTTTGCAAATGTCAAATGAATTTTAAGGAAATTATCAAAGACATATCCATAATAGCACATGATGCATAAATTACCCCTAACACAAGGTGTCAGAGTGCATATGCTACTTTTGAAAACAACTTAAAATGTCTCTATTTTCCTTTATGAAAGCCAGAGCTCCATGCAAACTAAGAAGGAAAGCTCACAACACACTTTTTCTTTATTCTGAAATACTTCTTCAGAACATAACAACTAGTTTTTATCAGATCGGAAAACTAAAATCACCATAAAATCATAGCTCAGACCAATAGCTATTACAAACCAAACCAATTTAAGTATTTCTGAGAACAGCTGCTCTAAAGAAATTCAAATCATATAGTAAACACCAAAATTTTGTTGAACACAGGCTTGCAACCAGCCTTAAAGAAAATAAATCAAGAACCAAAGGCTTACCTATAGTTAAGATCCAAAGATACAAGTGGAGTTGGCATATGAATGAAATATCAACTAAGTAGATACTAATTGCAAAACTACTGGAAGAAGTCAATGAGGCTCTTAAAAATCTGATACAGTTTAATACATATTCCTTTTCATTCCCCTTCCGAAAGACTTCCTGCAATAGCTTACTCATTAAAAAGGGAATTTTTATTTTAAATTTTCCATTATGCTGGAGTGTCAGTACCTTTTTATGTGTCTGTATAATTTATTTTTGAGATATAAAACAGAGATAAAATGGAGTTGTCATAAATATTCCAAATTTCATGAGACCTTCACCACTTACAGAACACCATTATAAAAAAGAAATTTCTTCCTTTATGGAGGGAAGACCAATGAACTACTACTTTGAATTACTTAGTAGTGAAATCCAAATGGGAAACCAAAAGGAAAAGTAGGAGGATATTTCATAAGATGTTGAATGTCATTCTTTCAAAAGCAAAAACTTACTATAAGGATCAGAATATATTGTGATTTTAAATGAATGTATTTCCCAGAGCTGAGAAGCTTTAAAAAGCTCAGAAAGAGTCAGGAAATGAGTAATAATGAAAAATCTTCTCAAAAGTTGCTTAGATGATATTTTAAATAACTACAGAAACAACCCAACATTATTTTCAGTTAAATGAAATTCTTAGAAGGTATGCATTACCTTAACAACAGGATTCAGCAGAACAACACCTGATTTCTTTGTAATAACTTGCTTTGTTGTGTAATGATGTTCTATGAGCTGAGGAATAGTTGGAAATCCAGTTCCTTCAAAACGATATTGATTCTGTAAAGATGTAAAAGGGAAGTTATTTTTCTACAAGCAGTATTTCTAACACGAAACTGAGAAAGTATATCACCAAATTTCCCTCAGCAGTAAGAAAACACAGAAATGTTCACTTTTACAAAATTAGATTCATTTTCTGATGTATTAAATAGCATTTCTACTGACATAAATGGAATAATAGTTACAAATATGATAAATTAAAAAATGGAAAATTACTGCATCACTCATTTAGGGCAGCATGATAAAATGACTATTCAAATTCTTAATTTAAATAGATAGGACAGGTAAAAGTATGACAGATTGAAATACAAATACTCTTAACTAGAAAAAAACCCACTAATTTCTGAATTGCTTCAAAATTTTTAATTATGAAACCAAGTTAAAAAATCTGGCAATAAGAAGAGATAATACTATTTATCTTAATCTAATCTGACTGCATGTATATCATACAAAAAAACTTAATAAAATGCTGTCACAGAGTTGGTCTTTAATAAGGAGCATAAACCAGAAGAGTTCAAAGTGACTGAAGACAAAGGCCATGCATATGATTCAAAGACAAGTTGGGTAAGACCCTTCAGCTGATGGTGAAACATGATGATGTCTTGTGTCTTTCACAAGACTCAGCATCTACAGCTAAGGGAGCTCTTCCCACAAGGAGCTGCCATGAGCCACCCTGACAATGAAAAAGCACTGCAATTAAAAAAACCTCAAATGCACAGATGGTAATTCAACTTCATTTACACAATCAGACAATCAAAACCTCTACCACTGGCATGCAGACTGTTTTCTTCCTAGCCTCCAGGGTTAAATTCCTTTCACAGTGCACCGTAAATTTTCCAGGCTCCTTGAGGGTTACAGTGTTAATTTCTGAAGTTAACTTATTCCTATTAGTAAAGACAGCTTTGTCCTGTCACCTGTTTTTAACATTCATGGATCTCTATCATAAAAATGCTTTCATAGTCTGCTAGTATTCTGTTCCTTATTAAATAATGATTCATCTTTGACCGCTAACAGTCATTATGTTCCTTTCAAATCAGCTCCTTCAGACTTCCGTCCTGATGATCCAAAAAACCTGGTGTCCTAAGAGTCTCCTTCACACAACAACCACTGCTGCCTATTGTTTCGTCATCCCAGGCCCAGCTATGTGCCCCATCTGCTGCCATTTATGTAAAGCCCTCAGGGCAGGCAGTGCCCTTCAATTCAGCATATTTACACTGGATCCTGACCATTATTAAGACAACTAACAGAGAATGATTTTTAAATGGCACATCCTCAAATAAGCAGAAGAAAAAAACAACGATACTCTAGAATGATAGCAGTGAATTAAGTCAGCTTAAAGCTGATTGCTGAACTAATTTATCATACATAGTTATATTAAGATTAGCCTTTAAAACAATGATAAAATCAGAGAGAGAACACTTATGCAATTGAAAAATCACTGCTAAAACAATTGTCCCACTCTAATCTTCAGTACTCAATTGAGATGAAAATACGGGGACCTGTCAGTGATCCAAGAGTGTATTTTGACAAGTCACAGAGACCCAATTCCACATCGTTCATACCAGTGTAAACAAACAAATCCCTTGCGCTAAACTATTTTTGAACTTCCCTACAAAAATGCTAATGAATAAAGACCTTGCTATTTGAAATAACACTCCCAATGCTTACTAGCTCCTTTCTACAGCTTAATAAGTTTTTTCTCACTCTCAGAAAATTCACCACACGGGAGTGCATATGGAATCCTAAATACCTCTAAGAAAAAAAGCTTTAATTTCCTTGATTGACAAGAAAATCTGCCAGAAATGAACCATGTGAGCAGATGAACACAATGTGAATGTACAAATGTGAATGTACAAGCAAGTAGATCCATTAGCTCGATGATGTTTGGACTGCCCAAGCCAGGCAATATTACACAGTATCAGTCTCACATTTCAAATTTAGTTCCTAAGTGAAATTATGGACAAAGATGGTCTTTTACAAAAAAGAGTCAGCTTAGAGAAAAGCCTCTAAGTAATACTTGGAACTGGGACTTGGATGTCCAGTCCATCTTTTCAGAAGATCTACTTGCCAGAACAATGACTTGCACAAAATTACTTCAGTCACATCAAGCATAGAATTTATTTCTGCTGGGTCAGATCAGAGAGCACCAAGCATCTTGTAAAACTCTGTGTCTATGTACAGGTAAATTTATTGCACTTATTTTCTGATTCAGTTATCTGACACTTCAAAATACTTTATGGTTTTAAAATCAGAATAAAATAAACACTGACTATGTGCAAATGTTCACTTCCACAAAGAAGACACTGGGTGAGAACTGATGAACACTCCAGCAATGGTAAATGTCCATAATCACTGATCCTTTAGAAGCCTTCCAACCTCTATGAAGTTTGAAAAGTACTGTCTCTCATTAAAAGAAAATAAAGCAGGTACACTATGCTGAGTTCCCTCAGACACACTGCATCAGCTAGGGATTTACACAACAAAATTCCCTCAGTCTAAATATCATTATGTGATTAAACTCGAATATTTTTCTGTATGTAGAAGATTTTATTACAAGACACTGAAGAGACAGCATTATTGAATTGTAACTGAAAATTATCTGCTGCGATGACATAATTCAAGAAGAGTTTATAGTAATGTTAAGTGAAATGTCACATTTGAATAAGTTTAAAATTCTGACAGCAAAAAATAAAAATACATACATTAGAAAAACAAGTAATGCATTAAGAAGAATAAAAAGAAATACACTGGCTAAAGGCATATAACAACATACTGTTAATACAATCAGCAATTTCCCCTAAGTCAGAGCAATAAGGGGGTCAATTCTGGTCCATGGAAGAGTATGCACTGTGCAACAGCCACAAGCATTTGTGTTATACCGAATAAAACAGTAATAATAGGGCTAAAAAGAACAAGAGCACCTCTAGTGCCACAGGGACTTCAAATCCCAACTGTATGAAACCCAAACCAGATTATTTTCTTCTCCATGAATGTTTCGATTTTTCAGGAAGATTCAGTGGAATCTTTACAGTCTGAATTAAAAGTAGTCTAACTGGCACCAACTATGAAAATGGATTTAAATTTAAATAAATCTACATGCATAAATTAAAAACAACAAATTTTGGATTTCAAAACATTTACAGAAACATCCTGGCTTTTCAATAATAAATAAATCAATAAATCAAGAAGATAAAAACCCCCCGAAATAACCTCATACTTCATATTTTCCCTTTGTTTCTCAAAATGACCTTTCCCCTGGATTTCAGCATGGATGGAAATATTTCCAACAGCTTTCATATTTTCACATCAAGGCTAAATCTATGTACTATAGTAAACTATGTAGGTCCTGAATTGAATATTCAGTACTATATCAGAGACGTACATCAGCATATTGTATGATAAAGTGTCTCCGTTGTCCATCTGAAAACACAGAAAGGACATATTCACCAGGTTTCCCGTGGCTCTCTCGCACCAAGAAGTCTCCTTGCTGTTTTAACAGCTCCTGGGCCTCTATTCTTGGAATTGCACCATGATACCAGTCTTGCTCAGACAATGGTTTCTCAGTGGTTGAGATTACATCAAAGAACTTGGGGAAAAAATTGAAGAAAAATGTTACTGCAAGAGTACACTTTTATAGTTTAATTTACATGAAAAGTATCATAAACAATAATTTCTATTTCTGTATCTAAATTCTGTATTTCTATTAACAAACAAAATAAAGCTTTCTACATTTACACAAAAGGTATACTGATATCTTTCTTTTTTATTACTTGAAAAATTAATATATCAAAAGCAGAAGTTTCTGTAGACACCCATAAAACAATATAGTATTTTTCCCTTTGCCTGCTGTTTTTCATAATCCATACTGACCAGCTCTCTCACACATTCTGACATGCTGTTAACAACAATGGAAAATGAATAGTTTCTTTATCTAGACAGAAACTTCTCAAACATAAAACCATAATAAATTGATTCATACATAGCATTTGAATTGAATAAGAATTTCATAGAATTTATCTCTTCCATCCCTAATCAATTAATAAGTATGAGACATTTTTCCTAACATGTACACTGCAGTGCAGAATATACACCAGGATGTACTGTCTTTATGAACTCTGTGAAGACAAAGAGATTTTAAGAAATTATTTCCACTATATGAAAATGGCTATAAGCAGAAGTTAATGAGTTTTAACCTTTAATCTCCCATATTCATTTTTACATGTTTACATTGTTTAAGAAAACACTGAGGAAGAGTTTGTATTTTGACAGATGTATTTGTTATGGGTAGGAAGACCAGCCGTTACTTAAGCTGTGTGCCATTTAAAACCACTGCTAGAGCACATAGAAATCCTCACAGCCAGGGTGGTAAAGCTCTGAACAATATAGTTTTGTTGTGAGCTGAACAGGTACGTGAATGTGTCGCAGGCAACCTCCTGACCTGCATCTTGGTAACAGCCTGAAGATCCACACGTCAGTGAAGCACAAACAGATACAAACATAGCACACCATTCTGAATTAACCTCCTACTGCTCTGCCCTAATTAAAAAACCAGGTTTTTTTATCATAATATCAAGAATAAGATAGTACTTCCCCTCTGATGATGGGCAAAGAAAATGGAAACCCTCCATAGGTTCACGCAACAGTAAAATGTGATCTGGTGCAGCTGTGAGCATGTTGGAGGCTATCTGCACATTTATGGCTTTACCTGGCAGATACTTAAGTTATGATGCCTTACCTAGCCCAAAACACACTAGGAATGATGTCAGACTCTCAGTGTGGGAATGAGCAGACCCAGAACAGGAATCCACTCAGAAATTCTTGTTTTCAAATATCTGTAATGCTTTAGCACTTACATGAAGATTCTTCTGTAAGTAAGATTCTGCTTTTGTAGGTTCCTGGCTGCCTTTCTAAATTATATGTCTAAAGGACTGGTTTTCAGTCCAGGATCTGGATGGAAAAACCATAGAACATCTAAGAACCTGTCAGAGCCTCAATTCTCAGACATGAATGGACACAGAGAGAATCTGCACTGATGAAATTCTCATCAAGGACGATTTCAGATATGATATCTGAAATCAGAACTAACCAACAGCCTCATTGCCAGAAGGAGTGAGTATGCTCTATTAGATTCAGAGACAGGAAGAACTATGTAAGAAGTAACAACAGCTTGACATAAAGCTGTGCTTGAAGGTTCTCTGTTTATCAGCACAGCGAACTGCTAAAAAGCAAGAGATACTGACTGGCTGAGAAGGTAGTCACATATTTCAGTGTCATAAACAATTAAATGCATCTCAGATGAGAGCAGTCTGACACCATTTTCTTTCAGAAATTCCTAAAAGAAGAAAATAAGCTTTGAAAATGTTAGACAACATTATTTACTTGAACATTTATTGTTCAAAGATTCTGAGTTTGACTTTTGAGAAACCCCAGATGTCTGCTATGTACAGGAGTTCAATGCAGCAAACTCTTTACCACAGAAACACATTTCAACTTGAGAAGAAATGTTTCTAAGGACAAAAGGACAGTTCAGGGTCACTAAACTGCTTCATGGTCTTCACAAAGGAAGGTTAAAATAAAAAATCTGACATGTAATTCATGTATCGCTTATTAAAAAGGAAGCCACCAGATAGTAGCACCTGCTTATGTACAAACTGTGTGAAGGATGAGGCATTGTTCATACAGTCACAATCACAACCCAGGACAAAACACCTTAAAAGCCTTTATGATAGAGAAAGAGCTTATGGAAGAAAAACAGATGCACTTCTGATGAAGTAAGTGGTAATAATTCATGTTTTGAGTGTTATTAAAATTGCATTATTTTTATGAACAAGTCTTCTGACTCTAACAGATTTTCTGTATGATACAAATTCACCCAGATCAGTTTACACCACTATAAGTGGTAATATTTCTACTGCATTTTATAGTCAGGATTAAATGACAGGTTAGTTTTTAAGGAAAATACAGAAGGGGAAAAAAGCCATCTGCACAAAATTAAATTCCCATCTCTTTTTTTGAAACTCTGTAAATTTTAAATACTAGCAAGCAACTTAATATTACTAATTAGATACCTGAAGAACCAAATTTCACTTGGAGCATGGGATCTCTTGCACATTTGTGTGCACACTTACAAAAGCACTTGGTGAATTAGCACCCTAAATGAAGTAATATTTTTCTATGATTTTTGTTGTTAATTTGTCAGGAAGCTCAAAATAAACAATTAACAAAATTATACAGAAGGAAAGGAACTCCCACTGTCAAATTTCTATTCTTCCTGTCAACCTCTCTTTTTTTTAAATCCTTCAAGATTTCCATTTACTGCCAGATTTTACTCACAGGTTATTGCAGGTGTCCATACATACTTATTCATTCTTTTTCTTCTAAAAGGAGTAAAGTGGTCTCATATACTTCAACATGTTCCTTGTGGATCTTGCACTGTCCTCTTTGTTTGTATTGAGGCCCTTTTTCTGTCCCTATTTAACAATCCATTTGAAAAACCAGTTTTTCTCCAAGATAAAATGAAGCAGTCCTCAGCCACTGCCCTCATTTCAAGAGAAAAACTGAGCAAACTGCAGTGTCTTATTTCTAACTCCAAAAAAAATTTATATATTATTCCTGCACTTATACTGCCAACAAAATAAAATAGTAATGGGGATTTTATTAAACAAATAGCATGCTCAATACTGTATCTTCACACATATTCGCAATGTAAATGTTCTGTACTTCCTTATTTTACATCTGTAGGCAAACAAAACATTTTCTCAAGATATTTTTCTCTCACAGTGCAAAAGAGTGGCAGAGACACAAATAAAAATGTAAAGCAATAAATTTAGGTTGTTAATTTGAGACAATTCCCCAAGGAACATCCTGCCTTTATTCTCTCTGTACCTGGCTCGTTTCCACATGCTGATATACCATATGAAACAAGGATTAATTCCACCTATTATCCTATAAACAATTAAAAAATTATCCCATAAACAATAACAGATGTTTGTGTCAAGCTCAGATGCCTCAGTATCAAAAAAAAAAAAAAAATGCAGAAGGGCAGACAGTGGTGTTCATGATGCAGTTTGTTCAGACTCTTCATTCAGTTTATTTGAAGCCTTTCATTTCCAGTACAAAGGAGTTGTCTCTTCCTTGTGTTTTCTCCCCCCATTTTATTATCCCTACATCTCTTGCTATTATAGAAAACTGATTGCAATTTCTCCAAGAGAAAGCCCCTGAATACTCGGACGTCTGTTTTATCTTAAAACTGTACTTCTTTCCTGTATTATTACCCTGTATCTTCTCATTTTGAGAATGTGTAAATCATTTCAGTGCCAACACATAAGTAACAGTTAAATTCCTGTTTGCTTTTGGAAATCCACAGTTTTTCTATTACTGTTTTGAGATGACATACAAAAAAATTAGTTTTCTCTAATTCAAGCAAACAAGATTCAGCATATTGCACCAATCAAATCGTGGATATTGTTTTTAGGATAGCATTACATTTAAGCCAAGATATTGTTCTACTTCTAAAGTTTTAATATACTTAAAACATGTAATTTGAAAACAGGTAGTTAACATTACACTTCAGACTACACTCTGTCAGAGGATCAGTACCAGTCCTTTTCCAAATCTGCTCTGAGATCCTTTTCTATATTGGTCTATATTTAAAAAGTAACAAGATCTTCTATGAGTGTTATTATTACTTTATAATACACCTTCAATAATCACTTTGTATACTTTGGTGATGGATCATAAGCTTTAAGTACCAGTTTATATATTCAGCAATTAGGCACAGTTATGTAATTGTCAGCAGGAAACAGATGAGCAGCTGAAACATTAATAGCTAAGTAATAACCCATGAAGCAAATTTTAGCTTTATGTGCATGGTTAGGTTTTCTAACACACAAGAAATAGCTAAATCAAAACACAAAACAAAGCTGAAAACTGATTGGTTTATACATTCTGACTCTGAGGTTATTTCTGTCTCATTTAAGTGACAGGTAATCAAGATAACACTTGTTACTCAGATTTTACTTTCTGTCTCAAATGACCCAATGCTCATCACACTTGTTGCAAACATATTTCAAGGTTTCACCCACCCTACCTACATCTACATCCAGGTTTCCACCAAATTCCATGGAATTAACTGCAATATTGATTAGAATGAAAATCAAAATGTGGCACGTGGCTTATTTAAAATGCCACTTTAAGCCAACTGAAATTTTGACAAAGACTTCCCCAGATTTTATCTAAATGTTTTATTTTGATCCTCCTCTTAGGATTTTTTTCGGCTTCCAATTTTTCTCTGAAGCATTTTGTTTTGTGGTCTGCGGGGTTTTTTGTTGTTTTGGTTTGGTTTTTAAGTTATAAGTTTTATAATACATAGAAATAGAAACAGTTGAAGGCTGCATCTCATCTACACAAAAAACAGAGGTCACAGGAGTATACATTTTAGTAGGTTTTTATTATGAAATGCTGAAATTTTACATCAATTAGAAGCTTAAAAAAATTAAGATCATGTAGAGAATTTGTTTAACTCCAAGGATATTTTAGTATTTTAGCAAGCTTTTTCCTGTTACTTGTCAAATATGTCATGAAATTTTCACAATTTTCATAGCAGTCCTGCAGCATAAAATAGAAGATCCATTCTAAAGGTTTCTCAAGATTGCTGCTTTGAGCTACTATTTCAGGTGACAAGATCACAATTAAAAGGTAGTTTTTTAAACAGTTTTTTTAAAACTCTGCCAAACCTTTTTGTTGAGGGTTTATATTTTTTTTCTTTGGTTTGGTTTCTAGTTTGGGATTTTTTTAGTTTTGGTTTTTATGTTCTGGTTTTTGTGTTAGGAGGGTTGGGATGAACATGTTCCACTTCAAGAAAGAACAAGAAGCAGCTTTTCAAGTAAAATCTGACACACCCCTAAGTAGGTGTTCAACTATTCTAACTAGTCTTGTAACCTCCCATGTGAAACAAACAGTGGAAACTCAAGACCAAAATAAGTAAGGAAGTTTCTCCAGCCATTACAGAGTCTGAACAAAAGCCAGCTGTAACTAAGAGATACTCAGCAACCATTTTTAGTGGGGATTGAAGCAAGATCTGTAATACTTAGTTACTCAAATAGCACCAGTAGCAGTAGTAGTAGTAGTAATAATAATAATAGTAGTAATATGCTTATACACTGGTGCCTTTATAAAAATATGGGGAATATAATTATTCCAACAATTTGTAAAATACGCATGACCTACAGCATGCTATCTTAAGACAGTGCATTGCAAAAAAATCAGCCTCTCTGGGAAGAGCTGAAAGTATAGCACCAGTCTGAGAGCTCAAAAGCTGCAAAATTTCTTCTTTCCCTACAGGGCAGCAAGTTGTTCTGACATACCATTATGCCATTATATTGCCATGTATGCTGATCAATCAGAACAGTATTTTTATAATACTATTTTAATGTGATTTTGGCCAATTTAAATGGAAATGCATGTTTCAAGAAAACCCCAAATTCTACATAATTTGCAAAAGTAAGAGAATGTATCACAATGACACTTTATTGATACTACTTACCGATGATGACCCCAACATGGATTTTGGAGACCTTATAATTCCAGCTATGGAATGACGTATAGTATCAAATCTTGAGACTTTGTCCTTCTTATCCTAGTAGAAAGAGAAGAACTTTCAATGAAACCAAGCGAATATGTATAACTGATTTATTGGAGAATGCGCAATGTAGACTTCTGAATTTAATTTAAATAAAAGATAGAGCCTGAGCATCTGCTGACACAAACCTGCAAGTGCCAATATCAGCTGCATTAAGCTAACTCAGATCAATTTAACTGCTGAAAAATTCTCTATTTACTTTAATATTTTGTGCAATGATTCTAAGTATAAAGAAAACCAAAACTCTTTTACACCCTGAAAACACAGGACATTAATTGTCAGTTCTCCTGAAGTACCTTTCATTTTAAAAGAATAATGATTTGAAAACATAAAATAAAAAAAAACCATATGTACATTACCCTTGCTTAATATACGTTTAGGGGAATTTTTTCCTTTTATTAACATGTTTTTCTTGAACAATAGACTATTCATTAATATTAGTACCCATCAGTGCAAGCTCTAGGATCAATTTCTTTCCTGGCACTACTGTAAACCATAATCCAGCCACTGTCTGGACTCAAAATTCTGTAAGAATAGAGTACTGACTGGAACAGTGAAACAACCTTTAACCATCTCTAGTTCAGATAATTCAATGTAAATTCCAAGGTTTCATAACCTGACTTAGTCCAAAGACTGTACATCTCTTAATCTCTTACTATTTCTCAACTTTAATAACAATCTTAAGAAAAAGAATGTACTTTTAACACTGACACACTGAGTTGATTGCCTGTAAATCACTCTCAGAAACAGTTATTTTAGTAAATAAGTAAACAAACCTGAAGCAGAGAAACCACACATTAACAAGCTCATTCTAATTAGTTGTAGGTTACCTAAACTGTACGTAACTGAGACAATCTACAACTGTTAGCTGGTGTTACAAAGAAAAGCTGCTTCCAATTTCAGATGGGACAGAAAAAAACCCAAAACTATGATAATGTAATAACTGCAGCTTCGGATTATTCCAGGACTTCCAAACAAGTAACAAAATTTATTAATTCTGTACACTACAAGTGTATGAAAATGATTCTCAAATTTACTTTACAGGTATTGTGTTTCAACAGGATATAAACTAATCATTGTACTAATAAAATTCTGCAAATTGCCTTAATTTTTATGCTGTTAAAAAAATTGTGCAAAAACCAATCAAATTGTCAAACACTAATAGGGATTGTATCAGTCAAGGAAATATTCATTAACCATGTGCCCACTTACCCATCCACAACATTTTTATTCCTTTTATCAAGTAATATTGTATGCCAACTAATTTCATATTAATAAACCAACTTTGTTCTGAATCCTGGGTTTTATTCTTGTAATACCACCAAATTACACCAGCTTTACGGGGAAAAAAAAAATCCCATTAACAATTAGACACAGACTATTTTTTCTTGCATGCTAGTTGTGGAATGATCCATTAGTTTCACACATCTCTTCAGAAGTGAGCCATGAAATTTAACAGCAATTAAACATATACTTCTTATATGACAGGAGAAAATAAGTTACCAAAAGATGTATGAATCCTACTACACTTCCTCTAATCAAACTCAGGAGTTTTCTTTCTATTGGACACTAACAGCCTGCTTATCTAATGACATCAAACTACAACTTTCACCAGTTTCTCCTTAAAAAAAATTATTTTTTAACAAGAGGGAGTTTTTCTGACTTGAAGTCCCAGACTCATGAACTGGGCCAATTGAGAACGTTGATAAACACCACAGAATACAGAGGCAAATAGTTGCATTAAAAAGTATTAGTATTGAAATGTGGATTTAGGATACAAACTTTGACTTTGTTCAAAATGTAGCACGTATCCTGCTGTAGAAGCACTGTTTAGTATTTTCTAGCACTTTCCCTCTGACATACTTAAACTACTCTGTATCTTTACAACAATGAAGACTCAGAACTTGTACGCATAGCAGGCACTATCAAACACATGAAAAATACAAGGGTAGCTGGTACTAAGTTTATTTATTCTATATTAAAATACTCTATATTTTCCGGGCCACCAGAATAAAACTGAAAAGCAGCAACAGTGGTCTTCCAGTGACTTTTTTTTTTGCCCAGCTGCAGGTCCGCTTAGAGTGACTCATTAGATCTTGTAGGAAAAGAATTTTCTCTGCAAACAGTATACTCACCAATATGAGGAGATTATTTTCATGCACATTAAGTATAACTTTTTTTCCTAAACTAGTATAAGACAATAGCTCCAAATATCCCATCTACTTCTTTATATATATATATGTATTGTGTGTGTACAATCTTACTAGTTAAATCAGGGTGTTATATTAAGTCTGATTTACAAAGTAAAAGCAAATACATATCAGAGTTGTCTTTCAGAGATCTCCACCCTAGTCACATTAAATTTTTATTGTCTCTGTCAAGGCCCTCTCAATTTAGCAACAGACTGAGTAGATGGAAGAATTATCTCAGGGTATTAGGATATTTAAAATTTCTTAAGGAACCTAACAGAGAGCAGAGACTCTGTATCCTCAGGAGTAAAGTTCCTTGTAATTCCACACAATGCTCATTGCAACAGACATCAAATGACACCAGTCAGCACAACCATGATGGCTGTGTAGTCACACCACAAGCTCCAAAGTCATAAGATGGGTAACTATCAGACCAACAAACCTGATGATGTAGAGACCATTACGGAGCAGTACACTCACCAGCATACATGATGCAGCTACGAAAACATGCTAGCTGATTCAATTTCATTTTGGCATAAATACATTCAGAGTAATTAACAACATAGTAGCATGTTATGTTACACTACGCCAATTTCATTAGAAAAACAAACTAATCTGTGGGCCACAATATTTTATGCAATGACCAGGTTATCAGAGAATAAATTGTGGTTTACCACTAAGAAGTTAGATGTCATGGTTTTAAACCCAGCTGGAAATAAAGTACCATGCTGCCACTCACTCAAACCCTCCTCTCCCTACCCCTACCAATGGAACTAGGGAGAAGAAGCAAAGCGAAACTTGCCTATTGAGATAAGAACAGCTTAATAATCAAAAATAAAGCAAAGAACAGTAATAACGGTAAATGTTAACAGTAATGGTCATAAGAAGGGAAAAACAAGTGATGCATAAGGCTGAAACCAGGACACTAGGTATGTACGAAAACATCCACTGTCACTAGGGAGTATTTTAAATTTATTTCTTTATCTGTGTTTAAACATACCTGTGGCATGAGAGCACAAAATACAAGGAATAATGAAAAATGCGTTGATATTTACTTTTTAGGACTAGCCATACTACTAATCACTCCCCACAAAGAATTAAAACCAACTGTCATAAACTAGATATGATGGGGAAGGGAGACAGCAATAGATTTAACAGCGATACAGTGTGGGACATGCCATCCCAGTCATACCAGTGAGATGTTCAGAGCCCGGCGAGGGGTACACAGATCAGCAGGATAACACTCAAAAGTGCATCAAGGAACTCCAGCCACTCTAGATGCTCAGCTCCCCTGGGAGTCCAGTTAAATTCTTCTATCTAATGCAGAGAGCAGGGGGATAAACAGGAGGAACTAGAGATGTGCTCACACCTGAAGGGCTACAACCTTATTAATATCACTGAAATATGGTAGGGCAAACTCCTGCAAAATGTTGGAATGAAGGATACAGTCTCATTAGGAAGGACAGGCAGTGGAGATGAGGAGGCAGGCAGTGTCACCCTCTGTGTCAATGACGAGCTGGAACTCATGGAGTTCTGCCTGGGGATGGATGAGGAGCTGATCGAGATTTCATGGATCAGGATCCTGTGACCAAGGAAGACCAACTGGATGAGTCCATCCACAGACAGACAGCAGCACACTCATGTCCACAAGCCCTGGTCCTCATGAGGGACTTCTACCACCCCAACATCTCTTGGAGGAGCAACACAGCAGGGAACAGCCAATCCAGGAGGTTCCTGGAATGCACTGACAGAGCAGCCAGTGAGGAGAGGTGCTAGGATGGACCTTGTTCTCACCAGCAAGGAGGGGCTGGTAGAGAATGTGAAGCTGAAGGTTAGCTTGAGCTGCAGCGAGCCATGAAATTGTGGAGTTTGAGATCCTTGGGGAAACAAGAAAGGCAAGAAGAAAGTTAACTGCCACGGACTTCAGGAGAAAACACTGTGGTCTCTCCAAGGGTAAGTCATGGCAATCAAATTATAAGAGTTCTCGGGAATATTTTACAAGTAACCACTTTCAGGCACTAGTACCTTAAGTTTGCTGCCACAAAACAAGGAATGTTGAAACCTCATTCCTAGTTGTATACATCTCAGCCAGCCTTTCTGTTCCAGCTGCTTTTCCTTCCTTCTTAGGAGGGGAAACAATTAGCTCAGCTCATTTCAAGAGATGTCACAATAGAAGACAACCCCTCTGGCAGTCTTAATTTTATTTTCCATTTTTCTCTTCTGACAAGAGGCAGAGAGGAAAAATACAGTGTTAGAACCCAAAAAGAAGTGCAGGATTCAGGTCAGTTGAAATCGCATGTTAGGCACTTGCTCAAGAAAACCTCGGGCATTTCCTCAGTTGCATCTTTATGTACGACATGCAGAAGCTTCTGTGTTTTCTATATTTGCTCTGGGGGATCTAGTGCAGTGTGAGCTTCTGTGTTTTTAATTTAGATTTGATTAGATTTTTCACTAGAATCTGTCTTCTGTGATGATGCACCACAACTGTTATGGTCTTGTGGCCAATAACCTCCCATTTACCAAGAAGACAGTTCTGTCACTGCATAAAATCGCTGCAAATCTTACACTAGACAAGAAATAAAACAACATACCCAGAAGTTTGACACAATCAAAGTGACAGGCTATGTGAATCACACTTACAGTATTTTGCAGGACTATGTGGAAGACAAAGTAACAGGATAAAAGACTTTGCTTAAATTGAACTGCATAACGTAAAAAGCCCAGATCACCTTTTTAGCTGTCTAAATTCAGAAATAAGGCTAAATTCTAGATATATAGATTATAAAAGAAAAATAGTCTATACTCTTTTTAGAAAAGTAATGAAGTAAGAGGCTGGAGAGAGATCTAAAATAAAGATAAAATAGAATTCATGCTTCTGAGGGACAGGCAAATAGTGACACTATCTCTACTGATCAAAAGGTGAAAGACTATCAGTAAGAGGGATGAAGGGCAACGCAGCATATATTGAATATTCCTAAAACACTAGTCACACATGTACATATAGTGATATAAATATGCCTATACTCTAATATCATCCCATTCAAAATAAAACATGCCTCATGAGTCAGATGCAAACCACCTGCACGGATACAGAAGTTGAATGAGGGCTTGCAAATTAACGAGAACCTTCAAAGGAAATTTAGAAGAAATAGGATGAGAACTCTCCAACTAAAAGAGAAAATGCTCTAAGAAGAAAAGGAGATTTCAATTAGAAGAACATAATCAGTGATATCTAAAAGATGAGCATGATAGTACTGTTTCTGTGATTTGTCTGGGGAACCGGTCCTCAGAGATTTTTATGAAAATTATTTCAGCGCAGTACAAGGGCTCTAAGATAAAACCAGAAGGGAGGAATTCCAGTAGTTACTGCAAATTATATGTTCAATGATCATACACATAAAAGGGGCATATCAGGCAGTATCTGCCAATGCAATTAAGGTAGTTTTCATAAAGTGAATGCTAGCTTCATTTGTTGTTTGAAGATACCACTTCCCTGATGAGAAAGGAGCCTGAAAAACACTCACCTTAAGGCTTCAATTTTAGACGATGAGGAGAACAAGGAATATTTTGGGGTTTTAAGAGGCTACAGATGTGAGAATTAAGTTTTGCGATTTGCAAGCAGGAATTCTTCAAAATTGAGAAAATAATTTTCTGATAGTGATCCTCAGCATTAGTCACTTCAGTAGTGGAAATTAAAAGTTATTTAGGAGAGGACTCAAAAGCATGTAGTAACTTAGACTGGGTATTAATTCTGCTTTGTGTATTGATGAGTGGATATACCAACTACAAAAATCTTTGTGTGTCTGTTTTATATATATTAGTATACACTAAAAAAAATGTAAATCCTGACATAGTAATATGTGAGCATACAGTAGAACATGTCCAATGTCCCTGAAGTTTGTTATTTGACTTCAGTAATAAGGTTAATATCATGCTTCAAAAGAAATTCTTTTTGTTTTTCCCCATCCACAACAGAACTGAGTATGTCAGGAAGATCACATGTAGAAAACCAGATAAAGAGACTGCTATT
>VXAU01001984.1:140495-205498 GCA_013399695.1 Formicarius rufipectus | reverse complement strand
AAAAAAAAAAAAGGTACTTTCAATTATTAACATGGCACTCAGACACAGAATGAGTTGCTGGCTGAATATGAGCGGATTGTTTGAGCTGAACAGATCATCTATCTTTGCAGTACCATTCCAGTGATCATAATATGCATTTTCTTAGTTTGCTATTGTAGATACCTAGAACTGGGAACAGCACTGTGCAGAGACAGGTAGATAGCACACAGAGGTAGTGAAAAATAAAGCATTCAAATCTAATTAATCATATCTCAAGTACACAGAGAAACCAATTAAACATATCTATTCAAAAATTATTTTTGATAAGGCATCACTTTCTGTTTGTAACACAAGTAACACCTTCCAAAGCAGCAGAAATTACGCATAACTGATGTACACATACTGAAAAACACTGCAGTGGATGCAAACAAATGTTTCATACTCTGAATTGCAGAGGGTAGCCTGAAAAACAAAACTTACTAGTGTGAAATTTAAGAACTGTTTTATTTTCTCAGACCAAAGGCATATCCCAGACCATGCCTAATCACCCCCAAGAAAAAGAGAACAACAATTCTTCAGAGCATGTCTTTGTCCTCCAAAGAGCTATGGTACAGGTTCTGCCTTACTGTCTGATGTGAGGTTTCCACATGAAGCAGTCATGGAACCATTTTTCATCCACATTTTTCAGCTGCTTTCTGAATTTATGTAAATTATTCCAACCCACTGCTGTAGCAACCAGTTGCATAATCTAATTACATGTTTTTGGAGAACATGTTTGTGTGCTTGCTTAGAATCATCTGCCTACTGTGCTTATTTGATGGTCCCTACTCCCTGCTTCAGCAGATGCAGTGAATAGTCATTATTCCCTATTCACTTTCCCCTTGTAATCCCACACCAAACACACTGAACACATCTGTATTCATTCCCCTTCAGTCTGCTTTTTCAAGTCTGTGATGCCCAACCTACTTATTCACTAATTCTACAGAAACTTCCCCACATATCTGAGCCTTGTGTTGCCTTTCTGAGTTCTCCTACATCAGTTTTCTAATTTAGGGAGTTGAAAATATGAGTGGTTACATTAAACCAAGCTCTTCTAGGTGGTACACAGTGAAAGGACAATTTGCATTGAGAAAATCTCCAGTTAGATACTGCAGAAAAAACAAAATTAATGAGGACAGTGATTGAATACTGAAAGAGATTTCCCGGAGGGACTTCCAGCACTGGAGCAAGAGCCTCAACTGCTACAAGGCACTTTGTAGTCTGATATCACATGAAAGATGGCCCTACTCTGAATAAGAAGTGAGACCAGATGGACTCCCTGAGATCTCTTCCAAAAAATATTCTGCAGTTCTGTGACATTTAGGAAGCCCATGCCCAAAAATTTATACAGTGATGTAATGTTTTCTGCTCTCTTCTCTCTTCTTTTCCTCAAAATTTCTGGCATGTTTTTTTGGCTGTGATCACAAAGTAAATAATGACCTGGTATCTTCAGGCACACTTAGACCATATTTTGAGTGGTACCTGAGAAGTGACTACTGGTATACACAAAATCAAGCACTGCTACTACAATCTGATCTGCAGGAATGTAATTATACAATATGATGCTATTATTAAAATTTTTTAAAAGGCTGTTAGAAATGTGTAATTTTTTAAAAGTGAAGGAATTTTTGCTTTCTTTCCAAATAAAGTTTTCTGCTCTTACGATCACTTACATGTGTAAGATTCCTTCTTTACCACCAGAATCTTGGAGTTTCAACACAGGTTAGAAAGCTGTTTTGTTGGAAAGCAGCAATAATAAGTATTAAACAAGAGATTGGTGAACTATTTGCAGACAAAAACCGGAAAGCCTTTGACAGATTTTACTTTTAAAAGGCTCATATGTCAGCAAATACTCTGTGTAAATAATCTTTTAAAAATAATCATGAATACTATAATGACTGACCCTTTGCTTTCTTTTTTGAAACCCTCTCTATCATAACAGAAAATACAGTTAAGTTTTCTGCTCTGTTTTAATTAGAGTTTCAGAAGACTAATTTTTCAAGCTACATATGAAATGTCAGGGAAATGTCACCTTCATCTTCAAAATAATTAGCAAATCTTCCAAACACAGAAATATGGATTAAAAGTCTTTAAGGAAGTAGAGCACTTATTATTGCTAGACTACTTTAAGGTTTCCAGAAACATATTTTAATTCTTGTATACCCAACAGCTTTTTTAGAAAAGATATTTTGATTTCACCAAATTATCATCAAGAATGTCATCAGTATTCTAGAATAAGATCAGCAACAGTACAGCACCTAAGATTGAGGCACTGAGACCTTGCACAATAGCTGCTTTTGTGGAAGGAAAAAGTAGCCAGGCAAAAGCCTTTTGCAATACAGATAGGTCTCTGAAATTCAGTAAATTCTCTGCTTAATAAATTTATCTCTTCGTTTAATAAATGTATCTCCACACCACTAAATCCTTAAGGCACTTCCCTGAATCACATAATGATGCCTAATAAAAGGACATTTGATTTCAATAAAGGTTATTTAGGAAACCAATTCAGACTCCTGAAAGCTCAAAGACAAATTTAGAATTGATACATGCTTTTGAAAAATTAAGTTTAAATGCCAATACTTTGTGTAACTGTGGAAACATGTTAACAGGGAAAATGAAGACTTCCATCCTAGAAAAACCTCAGGCTGGTATGTTCATGAATTGTGCCACTGATTTCAAGAGCACTGTTATTAATCAACACTGCCATTATTAACTGAAGGTACAAAAACTTTATTAATTTTTACACTATCACTTCTCTAGTGTCCAGTAATAGAAAATAGTCAAAGTTCAGTCTGTACACCACTTGCTACATATGAAAGGGAAGTACCTTTTCATCGCATGATCCTTTTCCTCCTTGGTTGCCACTGCCACATCACAATAACAGATCCCCAGACATACATACAAATTATCTCCTCTTACATTTCTGTGTAAGCTCATGAAGTTGCAACAGAACATAAAACAAACGATACAGAGTGCTCCCAGTTTTGCGCAATACCTGAGGTTCACAAAGGCAAGAAAGCCTGCATCTCACATCCTGTGGCAGCTCACCATCCTAAAAACAATTGGAGTATGAATTAATTGCGGGTCAAGGTCAGCATCTGCCAGGGTATTTTGTTCAATATTCAGACTGTGCTGCTGCTCATGAAAACCAACAACCACAACAAGCCAAAAAGCAGTGAATGAACCACACTACCTGTGTTCCAGGCAGGAAATGATCATAGAACCTGAACCAAAGTCAACAACAGATATGAGGTAAGAGTATAAAAATTGAATGGAAATGTATTACATTTCTTCAAACACTTTCCTGTTCCCAAACTTTTTCATCTTCCTAACCCAGATATAACTCTTAGCCTAAAAAACAGCATTTATGCTTTGGCAGTCACACTTACTAACAACATCTCTGAATCAGTGAGATTTCATGAATGTGACTTGAAATTTCTAGAATATAACCACAGATTTGAAAAAAAACAGCATAAAGCTTATAATACATTAGAGGAAAAAATGTTAAGAGATCATAAAACATGTAAAGCAAACCACCTAAAAGGAAATTGTATATTCCCATCATTTAAACTTTACAGTTTGTCAGGCGACTATGAAAAACACGATTTACTATCTAGCTATACCATGCATCCACAAATCACTTCAATTTAACAATTCTTGGGAGCATTTTGGAAGCAAAGAGGTTGGTTTTATTGTGTACTTTGATACTGTATGCATCCAGTTGAAAGAGTTTCAGTTTGTGTATGACCCAAATTCTCAGGAAAACAGAGAAATGCAGAATACTAGAACTGCTGCCCCAAAGGTGCAATAAAGATCAAAATTACAGCTGTTATTTGAAGTGATGAAGTCATCAATATGAAACATGTTTTAAAATTATATATATGCATACACACAGATTGATCTTGTCATCTTTTGATGACAAGTTAAAAGAGAAAAGTTGACTTTTAACTTTTAAAGTTAAAAAGAGAAAAACAAAAAAACAAAACAAAACAAAAAAAACCCAACACAAGAACAAACAAAAAAACCCAAACCAACCAAACAAACAAAACTCCAAACAAACAAACAAAAAACCCCTGAGCCAGAAAAAATTCTTGATAAAGTAATGGAAGAGATGGATTTCTTCTATGTCATCATCATGGCCAGGTTTCACAAATGAAGATCTGGGAAGGGCTCTACCCACGCTTGCTGCAAGCATACTCATGGTTAATAAGGCTGATGCTATGCTGCATTACTCATATTTAGAGAAACTTCATATCTATTTTGGCTAGACTGTGAATAAACATAAAATGAAAACTTCAGGTTTTTCTCCACCAATGATGGATATCAGTGTAGAAAATAAATTTTATGTCTTGAAATTTTCATATGTTCTTTCTTCCATACAAGTTGAGAGTGGTTTTGGAACCATTAACAAATGGCAGTATTCAGTAGTGGCACCTCCTCAACTGAATGGTGATGTTTCAGGTGGCCAGTAGTTAGCTTAACTTTTTACAAGTTCACAGCAAACTTTTCAAACAGATAAATATTACTTAAGGACTTACTTAAGAACCAAGCTATACACACAGTACTTCACACAATGAACTCAGTAGATGAAACATACATAAACCCAACTTCCAGGACCTTTTCACATGATGATCCAGACTAGTGAACATAAAAAGTCTTGCAAAAAAATGGCCAAAAGACCTCAATTCCTAATGCTCTCTGCACCACTCAATAGCTGAAATAGGAAGTGATGAAGATCACCCACAGCTACCACAAGCATGTTGGTGAATTCCTGAAAAGCAGCATACAACCCAAAGAATGACATTTGGAACTGGAAATAATCTTTACTAACTGCAAACTTAAAATAACAGTTCATACGCTTGCAAGAAATCCATATATACTTACACACCCTGCAGACTGATAAACACAAACCATTCTCCTTTTCTCATTACTAGAAAAATCTGTGTTGGTTATTTTAAATCTCAAACTCCCAGACAGGAAGCCAGGCCACATTTCAGTAGAGCACAACACAAAACCTGTTTTTAAACCTTTCCTCCTGATTTGTATAGGTAAAGCTCCTCTGGTCCTACTGAGTACAGTGGCATCTGTATCTTGACAAAACATTATTTCATAAAGCAAATCCGTATGTCAGTTTGTAGGTGGGGGATTAGAAGGCAGCAAAGAGGAAAATGACAGATAAGAGCTACAAACAGGTGAGTTATTCTTGCCATAAAAGTTAGTCAAAAGATGTTCCAAGGAAGTACAGACCTAAGGCAAGGTGTCAGTGAGAAGGGCAGTTTTGAGGTTTCTTCCTAGAGATACTAAAAAACAAAATTTTGCCTGACTTCCACTTAAGCAAAGGCTCCATTCGAATCAAGATTTTCTAGGGAGGATAGTGTCTCTTTAGAGTTCAGCATTTGGTATCCAAATGAGAAGACCTGGAAAGACAACTGAAGCAAATAACTGGATGCTGTACCAGCTGCATAAAGAGAAAAATAAATTTTCTGTGAGTCAGCCAAGGTAACAGAGCATTGTGCCAACTGGGGGTTATGCAGCCCAAAAGGTATCTAAATGTAGTATTTATAAACATAGCATGAACTGAATATAGCATCTGTGTGGTAGTTTTTCTGTAGGCCTTCCCTAGAAACCGGGATACAAAACCAAGGAAGTATTCCATATCATTCCCTTACGTAATCAGGTGTATAAAGACAGGAGGGAGTTTCCTGTCTCTCTCTTTTCTTTTGCTCTCCTTCTCTCTCGCTTGTCGGGTGGACACGGAGCCAGCAGTTCTCGGTGTTTAGGCCTCGGCTTATCTCTCTGAGCTCAGGCCTGGCGGAGAGCTGTTGTCTCTGCCGACAGAGGAGGGAAGGCACTTACTTCTCCTAAGGGAAGTTGGTGAGATCTTTCCTGTGTTATTGTTCTATTTAATTAATTCCCGGGATTTGATTGAGTGGGATTGTTTTGTTCTTACCCTTTTTTCTGGTCCTTTTTCCCCTTCCCCTTTTCCCCTTTTCCCTTTTGGGGGGTGTTTGGGATTGTTGTATTATATGTACATAGTATTTAGCTGTATCTATATAAGATATCTTTAAATATATATATATATTCCTTTACTAATTTTGCCTTTTACTAGTTTTTTTCCTTTTGTCGGGAGTGGGGTGGGGAGAGCTAGCCGGCACATAGCTGTGTTTGGCGGGGAGCTTAGCAAACCCGACACAATCTGTTAGTGACTGCACTTGGTACACAGGTCAATTACTTCAATTAGAAAGCACTTCCCAGAAACAGGAGGAATGACATTGTTTTTCCAGGTCTCATTAAATATATTCAAAAGCTGTTGAGTTTGGTTGTTTTTTAGTCACAGCTACAGACAGTAATGCCTGCTAAAGGTAAGTGCCTGACAAATCTAGTTGTGGAGTCCAGCTTTTAGAAGTCCAAGAAATTCTTGTCCCTGGAAGGGAATAGAGGCACTGAAGCAGCTATGCCCTGAAATGCCATGCATTGTTAGAGGAACAGTGGACAGAATCAACATGTAAGGGAAGGAAAAAAAAACAAGAACAGCATCATGCATATTGTATGACCCTTAAATATGTCATACCATAAATCCTTCTATGGTTCAGAAAATGACAAGAACTAAACATTTGACAGCTGTGGACTCCCAACTGTAGGCAGGGACTTGCAACCCAATCTCAGCAGAGGTCCATGCCAACCTACAGAAAACAGTATTCTCTCAGGGGAGAGGGTGGGTAACCCCCAAGTTTTTCCCTAACTTCAGAGGAACTTCTTATAGTCTCTCTAGCCAATCATCACCAGAGGTGCATAGTCTTTACAGTTGTTATCACACAGTTCTGGCTACTTTAAGGTAGTATTTCTGTGCTTCTGCACTCTACATGCTGGCGCCTACCAATCAGAATCCATCTCATAATTCAGTGACTGGCTCCAGCTGACTCATTGACTGGCTTTACTGAAGCCACCTGCCAAGCTATGTCAAGCAAGAAGAAACAGCATCACATGTTATGTGATCTGGCAGGATATAAAGCTACCTCTTCTTTCAATAAATAAGTGTTATTAAATATGGACTGGTGATTGTATTGTGAAAGGATGCATTTCTTTTATCAGAATAAAACAAAGTTTCATGGGTTAACCCCAAAGAGCTTCAGTCCAATCGACACAACAGGTTCTTAGTAAGATCCACATTTACATTAGCTGTATTAAGGAATAAAACTGAACCTTTTATAGCTGGAGTTTGTAGTACACCAAGATTCAAATTTGATTGTTTTTTTTCTGTTTGGTAGCTAGCACAGTCAGAATGAAATGTTTGCTTTTGGTTTTCACAAATCCCTGTTTATCCACAAAACCAGCTTACATGCTAATAGATAAAATGATAGAGTGAATTTGTGACAGCTGCAACACAACTTGAGCAGCATATCTGAGGTAGGCTTAATGAGTAACCTTTGTAGGCTGCCAAAACCACAAAAATCTGCCGATTTCACAGAATATTCTGAGTTGGAAGGGACACACAAGAATGACCAAGTCCAATTCTTAAGTGAATGGCCCATAATTTAAACAACAAAACAATAAAAAATGCAAACTCTGGAAATAGGCAGTGTTCAAATTCTACTGAGTAAAGCCTGAACTCATGTACAGATCACAGCTATAGATCATAAACACAAACAAGGCTACTCTGAAAATACAGACATCAAGGAGGAAAGACTCAGCGTTCAAGTCTCACTAATGGCATCAATGAGTAACAGATTTCAATCCTACCCAAGCTGAAGTTCATAAATTTTATCTAGCACAATGAGCCAAATTAAATTAGGCAGCATTTTTTCTGCAGAAATACAAAAGACTTCGAATTATGCTCAGTCAACAGATGGAGTTTTTCACATGTTTCTGTCATTACAAAAAGATCTGTACAACAAGGAATCTTTTCTCAAAGTCCACAGTATTTATTGAATATCCTGATGCTGCTTTTCAAATCAAAAACCAGACTCCTCTGTTACTGAAGAACTCCTTTTGCATGACCCAAAAAAAAGGAGTAATTTCTCCAATTTATGAGTATAGTTACATATGACTCGCAGCAACTTCTTAAAACGTATATTGAAAAAAAAAACTGAGAAAATTCTTCTCATTTTGGTAGAAAACTCTTTTTACCTCACTTAGTTTTATCACATATTATAAAGTTATATTTCATTATCACAGTGTTCCCAAGACACTTCAATGCCAATCTCAAAGTGTAGATACATCTATCCTTATAAACAGTGTTAATTTACTAGTTATATCTATAAATCCTTACAGAGTCAACAGACCAGCCCTACAAAAACAAGACCTGAAGTGAACCAAAGCCCTCCAATACACAGCCACAGCTTTGGGTACTACCACAGAAGAGCTTAAGAAGAAAAATATTGCTTTTTTTTTTTCCCCAAAAAGGTTATTCAAGACATCTACATGGGTCTGGCATACATGAATCACAGCTCGATGTCAGGCAGGATACCTTAGCTAATTTAAAAATGGCATTAGTGTTGATGTTCAGGCACCTGAAATCCAAACTGACCAGAAACGTTCTGCATGTACCTCATTGCAGGATGAACAACAACAACAAAAAAAATCTGTAATTTCTGGAACATGCTATTTCATTTACTCCACTATCAAAAATCACCAACAGCAATAAAAAACAAAAAGCAAAAGATGGTTGGGTCTGTAAATTAGATTGTCATTCTGTTTTGTTGTACTGTAGCTGGCAAGAACTTCCCCATACGACTGCAAAGAAGCAGAAGCCACAAAGCAAACCATAAAATCATACACTTCAAATCTGGCAATAAACTACCAGTGGTACTAGATGAAAACCATAAATCATAATTCCAAGAATTATTTTATAGTGGATTTTAGGACTTTTAGAAGCATAATAATTACTAAGAACGGTATTTTTAATCAGCCACTTAAAAAGGAGAAGAGAAAAGCAGGGAAGTGATTTAAAGCAGCCAAATTCTATCACACTACTTTCTGTGTATTGCCTGGAGGCTATGAGAAGAATCCCAATGATTCAGTCCCATCACTGTGAAAAACACGCAAGAAGCCAAGGGTGGTAATTCTGGCACACACATAGAAACATTCCCACACATACTGAAACATATGCTGGACATCAGTATGTGATTTCTGTTCAAAAGGAAACTTCTAAGTGAAGCTTTCCTAATCCACAGAGAAGATTTTGACTGAAACAACAAATCCCCAGTGGGTATGCAGTGCTGCAACAGTACTATGGTGAAACCTTCTTCCTCAAGGGAAAAATGAAAGCTGTTGCAATATTTTTGACAGTTCATGAGAGGTATTTATACTTATCTCAAGTACTTACTACTTGCCTTCACACAAAGAGGGTAAACTAATTCCACACTTCAAATATGCTAAGAGTTTTGTTTCTGTGAATGAGCCACTTCCCTCAGTTCCTCACAAAGTTTGCTCACACTTCTAATTTTGTCTTTCCCCAAGACTAGGTTGTTGCTCAACACTTTTAGCTAACCTTAAGAAATACTTAATTTCTGAGACTGCTTGTGAACTTAGCCTAATCTTTTACTTCAGAAGTTTTAAGGTGCATTCACTGGAAAGAGGCTTGGTAGCTCCATTAACCTCTCATCTTGTAAATTCTGGACCAGTCAGTAATACCCACAAGGAACAAAATATGGCAGGTTTTATCTGCCTTTTACCTGAGGGTCTGCTTTTGCATTGTTCTTCCTTTGATGTATACATACATATATCTACACAACACATCCCAGAGTCTACACCTCCTCTTAGCATTTCTAGTGTGTACTGAGTAGATGGGCCAGCACCCAGGTGTAAGGGTTTCTCCAACATCACAGGCATGGAGTCATTTTGTGATCACCCCAAGGCCAATACCAACACCATACATACAGAGGATGTACATATACATCCGCTGATGTATGTCCACCAGGCAAGTCAGATTTATAAAAAGAGTAACTAGACACTAGAACATACTATGAGACAATGGGGACTAAAATTCATCCTCCACACTTCCTAGAAGCATCGGACATTTGGGGTATTTTTGTTCTATCTGAAACTCTGGCTGTAAGCCATAAAGACAGGTCCCAAACATCAAGCTTGGAAAGTGACCCAAAACAAAGATCACTGTCCAGGCAGCCAGCAAATGAGGCTGTTTATTTCCAAGTCTTTCATGAATTAATAGGCAAAATTTCTGCAACGTGACTGGACTGGCAGCATTTCCTCTGCTGAGACTAAAATTAAAAAAAAAAATTATAAGGGTAGCAATGCTGAACAGATTAACTTTGACCCTCTTTCTATTGACAAACAAATCTTGAAATAGCATAAGGTTTATAAATTCATAAATCAAATAACTGTGAAGGGCTCCCCTACCATGTCCTATTATAATCTTAGTTTTATATAAAGGTAACGTGCCTCAAATCACCAGAGAATTACAGAAAGACAGATAAGGGAGATGTTTGGCAATGCATTACAAAGCATAAGAAATCCTCGATTCTTCTGAATCAGAAAGAAAGATGACAAATTTATCTCTACTGTTAAGCTTTCTGCTATTGCTGCAATGGGCTGTCACATAAGGCAATTATTTTCCTGCATCTATTTGAAAATAAAGTTCCTATATAAGCTGAGATAGCATGGTAAAAGGAGACCCCCAAGAGGATAGGTATATCTCTGAGCTGATTTTGCTTCAGGACTTTATGATCCATCATCTAAAATGCAGGTAATGAAGCATCTTTAATCACACAGACAATTCCTGTAAATGCTCTTTCATATCTATGTAACTGACTGTTAAAAATTCAACACATACAAGACTGAATTTGTTAATTACAGTTTTAGTGACAGTCCTGAAAATATTCACCTCAAACCCAAACCTGCAGAGGAAGACTGACTATTGGTTTGTTGATCACACTATTAGCAGGACCAAGTCATGGATTCTAAAAGGCAGGGATGGAAAGAGAAAACACTCGCATTTGGTAGAATGATTTACATGCAATGGAAGTAGCACTTCAGCTCTGTTACATGCATTTAGCGTTCTTCTTCTATAACAACTGAGAATTTTTTAATTACCACAATCTTCACCAAAAGCTGGCTTATCTTACTTCTACAGAATCACTAAGATCTCTGAAGTCTTTTAAAAAGGAATGACAAATAGTAAAAGCAATTAGATATGAGGTGAGCTTTTATATTTTTTTCATTTTGAGTAATTATGATACAATATTTGGATTATTCAGTCATTAGTAGTCTTCTGGCACTGAGCTCCACCTGCTGACAAGTATTTCAAGTATTGCAGAGCTCACACACAGAGTCTCAGTTTCATCAACCGTTCCAGTACAATGATGCAGTGCACGAAACAAATCCATATGAAACACTTCTATAGTGACACCACCATACAATTTTAAATATATATTCTTAAAAATAATGGGTTTGTGCCTTTATAAAATTTGGGTTTACCATGTAAGGAAGAAGGAGAAGACATAGAGTGGCACACAGATTTCACTATATTATTGGTAAACAAGATTAATTACTACTTTATATTAACTAAATCCATCGCCTGGCTTAAGCACTCCCTGAAGATTTCCTACTCTGCAACATTTTCCAAGGCAATACTGATGTTGTAATTTTAAAGCCTTACCATGAAATGCAAATTATCATAATTGTATTTAATTACCTGAGAAAGTGTTCAGCTAGTGCTCAGATATTCGAAAAATTAATGATATTTTTATTTCTAATCTGATCATTAAATGTACAAAGTTTCAATGTTGTTGTTTTCTTAATTTTAATTACCATGGACTACTGCCATGCTTGGTTCATCCTATTAATAGCAAAAATACCATATGTATCTTAGGACAAATGACAGGCCACACATCCACTGACTGAACATCTAAACATTGAAAAGTTAACTTCATTAGCTTCCAGTTACTGGTTAATGATATGTAACAGTTTGAATACTACTACGTGTTCGGCAAAATATATCTTTATACAAGGAAAAGCCAGCTTTTCTAAGTATCTACCTCCATACTTATTAATGTAAATACAGAAGAAAACTGTCTGGCATGGATAGTTCAGTAGAAAGATATGACTGCTAGAAACAATAAAATATGTTTCATTTTTCCACACACAACACCACAATTGCTAAATGCAATGTTCAGGAATAAGCAAAGATCGATTTTTTTATAACTCCTTGCTATGATGTAATCATTGAACAAAATAGAATCATTTTGCAATTTCCTTTTTTCCTAAAAAGTGTACATGAATAACAATACACAGCCTACATTCTACAAAAGAAATAAAATATATTGACTGAACCAAAACCTACTGAAAACACTAGCAGAATATGAAACTTCCTATGTTTAACAGAGGCAAAAAAGAACAAGGGCATTAAGTTATAACACGTGTAACATGACATTGTCTACAAAAACACATCTAACAGCATTTCAAAATTTCATTCCTTATTAGTATTCTATTATGTAGTTACCTAATGTACGAGATGGAAAACAAAACAATTTGAGAACTATTACACCATGAAATTGACTGATACCATACAAATACTTAGAAAGATGAAACTTTACAAAACTGCCTTGCATATCCTAATTTTAAATTACAAAAAAAAAGAAAACCAAAACAAACCCAAACCAAACAACCAACCAAAAAATCCACAAAAAACCACAGATCACTTCGTGACTGAGGACACGAAAATTTACTTCATATGGATGCTGACAACCCAAGCCAATTATGATTTTGCAATTCTTTGGAAAAGAATTTGTAAAGCAAGTGTTTACAATTAATTTCCTAAGAGAAATAAATAACCACATTCAAATGTAGCATCAGAGCAACATTTAGATGAACTGCTCTTATATAAAGAGGAGAAACCCAAACAAATTTAGAGCTGAAGAAACAACTATCCCCGTGATACCAGGATGAGCCATCAGTAGCAAGAACATTTCATTTCTGATCATTTAGTAGCTCTACAATCTTAAAGAGTTTTAGCAAACACACACAAAAAAATCCCATTATAAAAATCCCCAAGATGTTTATTTATACAAACAGCCCAACAGTGTATTATTTTTTCATCTTGAGAAACAGTCAAGATAGTCCTCTGAAGGCACAGAAATTTGAAAATAAAGAGTTTAGTTTTACACTGCAGTTGTATCTATCTCATTTTAGTCAATTCTACTCGCACAGGTTATCAGCTCAACAGTTAAAGAAAACTTACTCAAGGGAAATCTCGCAGCACTTAACTCAGTCATATTCCCACATTTCAGTCATACTAAGGGCAAATCATGCCTGGAATTTTGATGCCCTTCCATGACAAGCTGACTGCAGCAGTAAACAAGGGAAGACTGATGCCCAACTCGTCATCTACCCATACTTCTGTAAGACCTCTGGCACAATCCCACATGACACCCTTATCTCCACGTTGGAGAGATGTGGGTTTGAAGTGTGGACCACTCTGTGGAACAGGGAATTGGCTGAATGGACATAGAGCCAGAGAGCTGTGGTCAATGGCTCTGTATCCAGGTGGGGCCGGTGATGTTTGATGTCCCTCAGTGCTCTGCCTTGCAGATGGGGCTCCTCAGTATCTTCATCAATGACACAGACAGTGAAACCCAGTGTGCCCTCAACAAGTCTGTAGATGACACAATGCTGAGGGGCACAGTTGACACAGCAGAAGGACAGAATGCCCTGGACAAACTTGAGAATAGACCCATAGGAACCTAATGAAGTCCAAGTGCAGCATGTTGCAGCTGGGGTAGTGCCATCCTAGACAGGAGCAAAGACTGGGAGAACAACTCACTGAGAGCAGCTCTGATGAGAAGGACTTCTGTTGGTACACAAAAAGCTGAAAATGAACCACCGCTGTGGGCTGACTGTCCAAAGGGCCAACCATATCCTGGGCTACGTCCAAAGCAGTGCGGGCAGCAGGTCAAGGGAGGTGATTCTCCTCTACTGCAACCAATGAGACCCCAGCTGCACTATTGCATCCAGGTCTGAGATCCTCTACACAAGAAAGACAAGGACCTGTTGAAACAAATCTAAAGGAGCGCCACTAGGTTGATCAAAGGGCTTGAGCACCTCTCCTACGACAACAGGCTGAGAGACCTGGGGTTGTTCAGCCTGGAGAAGAGAAGGCTCCAGTACATCTCACTGCAGCCCTTCAGCACTTAAAGGGAGCATATAAAAAGATGGAGAGTGAATTTTTGCAGTGCCAGGTAGTAATATAAAAACAGTAAACAGTATTAAACTAAAAGAGGAGAGGTTTCCAGCACCTGAACAGAGTCTTGGTTTGCTGGGAATACAGCTCTGGCAGGGGCTATGAGGAGACAGCCCCGGTACTGACAGTGGCAATCCAGCACCACCTTAGTTCTCTCTCCTGCTTTGCAGGGTGACAGTCAGTGGTCATCCTCTCACGTGCAGAGGCAAGACTACTTCTGGCTTATTGGACTGGCCACCTGAGGAAAAGGCTGGGTGATGGCAAATCATCCCAGAGTCTACACCTCCTCTTAGCATTTCTAGTGTGTACTGAGTAGATGGGCCAGCACCCAGGTGTAAGGGTTTCTCCAACATCACGGGCATGGAGTCATTTTACGACCACCTCAACCACCCATTCAGAAGGCAAGGCCAGCACCATCAGGAAGGTTAAGCTCCTGTCTATTCCTGTCTAGAATTCTTCAGTGGGGTGCAGGAGCTCCTGCAAGTCTTAAGGAAAAAGTTTAAGCAGTAGGATGTACAGGAACCAGCGCAGGGTGCAGTGAAGCACAACCATTTCCTTCTGGGGCAATGCCTGCTGATCCAAAAGCAGCCTCAGTGCCAGAGGGCTGCTCCATCCTGTGCACACAAATGCTGAACTTGACTTAGCTTTGGAAACAAAGTTGTCTGTTTTCACAGTTAACCATGTTCTCAGTCTCATTCGATCCTCTGCACAAGGAAAGGACTTCCCTGCAATATATGCCTGCGTTTCCAAGAGTGGCTTAGTTCTTCGGGAAAGCTTTGCCTTGAAGAAGCATGAGAAGCAGTAATTCTGCATAATTTAAAGTCTCCAGATCAAACTTTAAAAATCATACTTCATGACAAGTCTTCTCTGCAAGGCAGCCTGGATGATCATCATTAGTCATACACGGAAGGCACTCTGAACTCTCAGTAACATAGGCCAGATGAATTATGTAAACTAGAGCAAGTTATTTAACAAAGTACTAAATCCACATTAAAAAGAAATGTTAACCCCACCTTATCTTCTATATCAGCTTCCCTAATATCACCTAGTCTGTTAAATATTTCTGGCTATGCTGATGCCTGCTTTTATACCAACTTCCTATTCTCTCACATTTTACCTTCTTCCTTTTACCAGACTGAGCCTCTCATCATTAGAGCCCTTCTTAATCTCTCTCAATTGCTCTCATGGCTTCTCTCTGCAACCTTGTCCTAGGTTTAAGTGGGGCAGGGCAGAATGGCAGAGTGGCTTCTGCAGTAGGACACCAGAAGAGAAACACTTTTCTCCCCCCTCCAAGGGACCTAGCTCAGCTCAGCAAAAGTAGCACAAGTAGCTGGGACTGCCCTGCACTGCAGCTGGTAAGCAAGGACCCGCTTAGAGCTGTAGTAGACAGACTGACAAGATGAGGGTGGTACAGGAATTATCAAATCCACGGAGAATGAGATGTGGTGTTGAGAGCAGAAGCACCCTTCTCTGTCTGCAGGTTGAAATTGCACATCCTTCACCATGTATCTTAGAAGCCACAAACATCCTTGTTAGGACAGGCCCAGAACAGCAAATAGAACTTGCAGACAGCAAGGACAGGGAGCCTGACAGAGGGTGTTGCTGTGACTGACACGGCCAGTGTAGACTGTGCTGCATCAGTGTTTCACTGTGCTTTGTGCAGGAAGGTTGACATTGCTCTAGTACCTTGGTCTGTTTGGCTTGCCTTTCACTGTTTGCCCACTGCAGCAGCAGCAGCAGGCTTGGCTCCTCAATACCCAAACACACACTGAATAGCTGTGTTCTCTGGCGTATGTTTTTGGTGGCAAAATGCTGCAGAGAGCAGGGTAGCAGTGAACTTCTCAAAGAGGCTGTGATACCACACAGGCTGTTTTCCTGCAAACTCCTAGCAGGCAGTGCTGGGAGTCAGGCTCTGCTGCTGCCACAGGACCTGCACAAACTTCTCCTGACAGCAGAGCTCTCAGTGGGGCTCTGCCAGAAGTGCCTGATCCTAGCTTATGCCTTCCGCCTTGCCTGGAACCCACCACAGGTGGTGAGCCCTGGCACAGATTGCCCAGAGAAGCTGTGGCTGCCCTATCCCTGAAAGTCCTCACAGTGAGGCTGAATGGGACTTCAAGTATCCTCCTCTACTGGAATGTGTCCCTGCCCATGGTAGTGGGATTGGAAGTAGACAAATCTTTAAGGCCCCTTCCAATCTATGGTTCTATGACTCTCCACTGTCTCATTTCCCTGCCCTCCCCCAGAGGCCACTGTGCCCTGGACACAGAATCAGCCACTTTGTGCCATCAGCCCCAGGTAGTGATGAGTCCTTGCTCTGGGCAGCTCACATGTGCTGCTGCCACTGATGAAGCTTCTGTGCCTCTGTCCCGCTGGCCACATGCAGGCCTGTGCTCAGCACCTCTGCCACCCATGGAAACAGAGATTTGGACACCAGAAAGCACACCTTCAATAATCTTGAACTCAAGTGCAAAAGCACCATTCTCATGATTAGACTCATCATCTCACCTAACTCTTACAGACAATACTCACTAGCAGCACTACACTGTTATTATATTAAATAACTAACAAGATAGCCTACCCCAAAAAGATTCCAAGCCTCCTAATCTTTTGCAATCGTTATCCTGATTCTTCTTTTCTCCTTCTTCATCTTTTTGCATTTTGTAAACTCCTTCTGGGCCATGAAAAGCATAAAAGCTTTCTAAAATAATGCTTTATACCATTGTAAATGACAACCGTCTGATACTGCCTTCTAAATATTCAACAGTAGTGGAAGGAAGAGAATGCTGACAATTAAGTATAACTGTAGAATGTGAATCAAATGGTTCCACAAATAGAGGGGAAAAAAGTATTCCTCTCAGAAACAACCATTTCATTATCATTTCACTGAGCTATTGTCTCATCGGCCAAAAGAAATGTCAGGCTAAACCTCAAAGAAGTCACAAGTATCTCATATATGTCAAACCCAACCTATAAAGGCAAACACTACTGTTTGTCTCTTTAGAAAACACAAAATGTTTGTTTGCTTTTTTTGTGTTGCCTACTGATTCTGCACATAGCATACAATTGAGAAAAGGAGTCACAAAATATTAGCAAAGTAAGGTACTTATTTAAATTACATGGGAGCTCATCAGAGCACAGAAAGTAACTCTTGATTATTAGGGTCATGTCAATATTTAAAAATAAGTTGCAAAGAAGCCAGTGTTCATTTCTATTTAAGAAAATAGTAATTACAGTACATAAAATTAATTTCTCAATTACAGAATGTGTGCGGTGATTCCAAGAGCTTTTGCATTTTTAACTGTGAATGTATTTCTTCAACACAGTCAAGGAAATTACCAATAGCTACTCAGTCACATTTGCTAAATCTATTTAAGGGTTAATACTTTTGATCTAAGCATTGTACAGAACAATCCAAGTGCACAGATTTCATGAGTTATTGCAAGCTATAAAAAAACAAATCACACAACTGAACTGTTTGTCCAAACAAGTCTCCACAAATGCAAAGCCAAGTTCTTCCACATTAGTCACCCCAGCAAGTATCTTGATACTCTGATGCCAGGACTGAAGTACAGTAGCAGAGCTACACAGTTCAGTAAAACAGATGTAAACTTACCATAGAAGTCACTGATCTGGCATCTTCATCATAATTCACTACAGGTGGTGGCTCTTTCCCATCATTCTCTTGAACTTTTTGTTCCAGTAGTTCTTTCTGGGCTGCAAATTTTGCCTCAGAGCATCTTAATTGCTGAACTGTTTGCTTAAGTTCTTCAAGTGCTTGCTTCTGGCTCAGCAAGAGTACAATACTGCAAAGAAAAATAACAATTTTAAAATATACATGATTTAAAATAGATTTTTTGTTTCATAAAAGCTGGGGGGAAAAGCACGACAATTCCTCAACATAATCATTTATTCCAATGTATAAACCTATGGAGCAATTCTAGAAAATTTTCAAAGCTACAATACCAGCAAATACCCATTCTCTTTACTCTATCACAAATACCAAATTGTAATAAATATAGATGAAACTCCTGGTTTTATTCACTTTTGACTGAATTTATAAACACAAGGATCCCTGTTCATTGGAGAATAAGTTTTTAGATCATGATTTCCAGTGATGAGAAATTCACTGCAATCTATATAGTTGCTGTAATGATAATATGCACTATTAAACTCACCTCACACACAGTACAAATTCACCTGGCATCAAGTTAGAGATATCTGTTGTTTCCTTTACTCTGTATTTATGGACTGGAAGATAACAGTTTTAAAATGATGCTAAATAAATCTCTATGAGAAGATAAACTTTTAGCTCTCTTCTTGTTTTTGAAGGATCTCCTTTGAACACTACTCATACCCCTGAATCACCAAGACAGACATGGCTAAATCATTATTGAAGGACAAGCACTTAGAACATCTGCAGGTACCTAGATGAGTATTATCCCAAAGAACTGCCAAAACCAAAGACTGGCAGAAGTTGCCTATAAGACAGAATCACACACAGTATGATCATCATCATGGCTAGACTTCGCAAACAAAGATTTGGGAGGGTTTTACCCATGCTTGCGGCAAGCGCAGTATGATGCAGACACTCTTAAAAGCACTGAACTGGAACCCAGTGATATGTTGTCTGTAAGAGAGGCAGATTTCTCATAGTCTACAAGAAATCGATAAAGGAGGTAAAGGGACCAGAACTTTGAGGAATGAGGACAATATGAAGAAAAATCACAGTATTCTGTCACTCTGTCTCTTCAGGATAATCCCTGGAAGGCAGACACTCCTGGAAAGCCTTATCCTTGGAGAAAAAAACAAAGGTAAAAGGTGTTCATAATGTTTCTTCACAAAATGATGCTAAGCCAAATGACTATTCAAACAGGTTTCAAAGAACCACCTGTCACAAAATCCTCATTGGCAGGAAAACATAAAAATCATATCCCTATAGATGAGCATTATACTAAGTCACTAATGAACAAAACTTCACACTATCAGCAGAATGATCATTCATGCAAAATGAATGACGTACAAAGACACAATTACAAGATCCAAAACTGAGATTCAGCATGAGATTGCACACATTTAAAAGCACCACACAAGAAAATAAACAATTACCCTGACATTATTCTCGAGATAATGTTCTTTCATCTGGTACTCATTACGAGAGAAAAAGGACATCATTCTGTGAAAATAATGGTCTTCCACCACCAGCAAGCCTTTGGTGAATACACATTGTCCATAATGACATCCCCAAACACAGAACGGTTTCTACCTATCACAAAACAGTGATAAGAAGACATACCCTACAAGTGAAAAGCCACAAACTAGTCTCTCTCCTGAGCTGAGCTAAGATGGATTACCATCTAACTGGTTTTCCCAAGTTCAGCTCTGAATGCTCCCCACTCCAGCCATGCATGAGGAACTGCAATCTTTAAAATTATTTGCCTATGGCTTACGTGAGTGCAAACTTTACAGTCCTTGTTGCTAGCAAAGAGCTATTAGCAACCTCAAAGACTGGTAGCTTGTGTGAAGAACCCCTGCATGTCAGGGCAACAAATCAGGAACCGGTAAAATCTGGTAAACTGAATCAAAAACCAAATTTTCAATATGCCATCTTGTCAGGAAGGCAGATGATATGCTTGACATATACATTATAAACAAAATATAACTAAAACATTCTCTGTGTTGAAGGTACTATCTTCACTTCAAGATGAAAAGGGATATTAGTGCTAGGATAACAGTACCAAAACAGTCCCATGTGGTGTGACAGCAGTCCTAATGAAACCCAATGCAACAGTTGGATGAGATCTTCATCAAGGGACAGTAACTACATGTAAAAACATCCTGATCACTCTGCCCTGCAGTTAAAAGGAGAAAACGTAGAAGGAAGCCATGGATCAATGACAAATCACAGCAGGGATGATTTCAGAGAAACTTCAACCCTACAGCTAGGTATCTAAGAAAGATTTCATGCCTTTTAATAAGATACAGATACTGGGGCAATTTGAACTGAAACCACCTTCTCAACACTGCAAACATCTGTTAAAGGATCAGTCAGAAAAGCCCATCCACCACAAGGAATACAGTGATGGTCTGAACTATTTTCAGAGTGTGACATAGTTCAAATACCGTTTATCCTTTAAGTAATGTGCAGCAAGGAAGGCAGGCCAAGAACCAAAAACTGGAAAATACACTGTGATTACATGTGAACTTCATCAAAGAAAGAACAGAAAAGTATCTACTTAAAACACTCATATCAAAACCATGGATAAAGTTTTAGACCAGAATTAAATACTATGCAATGTATCATGTGACAAGATTCCTTCAACTAAGAGCTTCAAGACATCTTCAGTGAGGGAAGGGTTACCTGAAGGTCTTGCACTCCAATTCACTACTGGAACTGAAAACCAACATTTATGACCAAGTAAGTAAGGTTATGACTGATTGCAACAACAATCAGAAAAATGTCATTACAAATAAGATTTCTTTATCTGTTGTGTTAAACTCAGGTCAGATGAGGATGAGAGTATTTTTTCTAACCAGATGTGGAAGAAAAATCTAAAGACGTTACCCAAGAATGATTCTTTATAATAATGTTTTATTTATGGTGATGTAACACACTCATAAATCCCTCACCTTTGTTATTTACTGTGCTGTACTACAGAGAATCAGTTTTACACTCTTTACATTTACAGAATGGTACAGGAAAAGCAATGAAGAATGAACTTGTCAGGTTAAGTTCCAAACATATTACTGCATAAGAGTATATGCCATGCACAGAACTCTGAAAGTCTTTCACAAAATTACAACTCCACGAGGAATTCTGACTGAGGAACAATGTGACCTCAGTCAACTTCTCCCATCAAGTTGAAGTTACAATACTAACCAAAGGTCCAGCTCACAAGCCAACCCAAAACTATGATAATTGTATTAAACCCATGGAGATGCTCAGTGTTTCAATAAGTTAGGATTTGCAGTGGATAAGGGTAATTTTAGAGATGGGAAATTAACTTATTGTTGATTTTCCTAGTAATTGATATTCAAAAAAGCAGAACAAGATTAGTGGGGGTTATTTCTTACTGAAGTCTTAGGAATTGCACTACAGACATTTTCCCCCTCAAATTATTACATTCCAAAATTTCATATCAACTTACTCAGACTTCTTTTCACAAGTCTTAGAGGACTCCTCTATTTTTTTCTCTAGTTCCAACACAAGCTCCTCTTTGCTCAAAAGGGTTTGCTGTGTCTGCATCAGCTCTTCTATCACTGTTTTTAACCTGGAAGATAGAATTCAGAAACCCATGTTGTGAATACACAGACTGTATTTGAGAACATTGTATTTTTTTTCCTGCAGATGTAAAGGAGAATTAGTTTTTAGATTATCTTACTCAGTGCTTGGTGAGATTTCGGTGGGTTTTTCTTTTGTGGATATACCTTTACATTGTTAATCCATATTATTACAGATTACTCTGTATATATAGAAGGTTACAGAATGATTTGTTGCCTACAGGTTCTCCTATTAAGATTTTCTTTTTTCCAGAATGTAAGATGAGTTTTGTGAATTAATGCCTTCCTAACATACTGCTAATATATGAGACATTTTATGAAAGATGAAAGCCTTCCAACTTGTGAAATATATGTTAAATAAATACACAGAATCAGTAGTTGGACTCTGTTTACCTCCAGAAATAAAAAAAATACAAATTAACACTTTCTGTTACATGAGTGATTATATTTTTCTCCACAATTATGCTTTTGAGGTTACAGTCTCTGGTAATGGTTAATGCAAAGGAAAGACAAAACTGTACAAGAGCACTCAACACTAACAGAGAAGGGGTTATAACACTTTAAAACCATTGCTGACACTTTATAAGCTGGTAAACATTTCAATAACAAAAAGAAATCCAAGAATGTATAGCAACGTTTGTATTCTGAACAATGCAGGTACACAGTTTACATAATGATGACTTCTAAAATGCATATCAATGTACATCTATGTTGACTTAAAGAAATTTCTAAGTCAGAACAATTTTTTTTACCAATTTTGTAACTGCTTTTTGATGAGCTTTCTAATAAAAAATGTAATCAACATTGCATTGGCCTAACATTTGATTTACAGGAAGCAGATGTTACACCTCTTGATCAAGCACTAATAGTCAAAAAATTAAAAGCAAATTTGTAAGACTGTTCATCACTGGAAGGCATTAGTATATACATTCAAAAACAACATCTTCAATTTTTCACCATTTCAAAAATACCAAATTTTATAATGTAGCATCAGATTGAACTAAAAAGTTAATGCAGTTCTTCTTGAAACTTCTGAGATACTGTAGGACATTTGTATTTGCATTAGTGAAAGCAAAATAAAGCAGCCATGTAAACACTAAACTAAATTGCCTCATTGTGTTCAACATCTATTTTTTGGTTTAAACAATAACTTTTATTCAAAATGACTAGAAGAGACAACTCTGCATCTGTCTTATATCATCTTGGCTGTGGTTTGCCAAAGGAATTTACTTGTGGCATTGTATTTGCCTTCTGGATACAATCAGTTTACAAAAGAGTTTCTATTACTAACTAGTTAATCACTGTAGCCCTTATGAGATCTAACAACTATACAAGCCTGTTACCTGGGAACCTTCCTTTGATATTTCATTAGTTATTAGCACCATTCTGCCTCAGCTAGCAATAAAAACAAATGCTTGAGCTTCCAGAACTTTTATTTCAATAAAATTTTTTTAAACTACTTTGGATATTAATATGCTCACTGATCAACATTTACCTCATTCTGGTTGCATCCTCTCAGTTTATGACGCATGCATCTTCAAAGTATAACTTTCATTCTCAGATATTATTCAATATCAGTCATGAATATTTAGGAGGGGGCACTATAACTCTCTCATTCCTTAGAAAGGTTAGCTAGTCTTTCAAATACCTCCCTCTGTCAAAATTTAATTCATAAGCTTATCTAAAAATGTAAAAGCCAGTTTTCTCAACAGGTTTCCTTAAAATATGTTTTATTAAAATCTTTAAACAGTATGCAAAGTTGTCATTTTTCCAGTACATACTAAATAAAGCAAATATTATTGATTACAAATCAATTTGTATCTTAGAATTTTAAATGTTTGTGAAATAAATCCATTATATGTACTTATTATATTTTGTAGATAATGAAAGTAGTTCTGCAGTACTTTGAAGATCCAAGGCCGTGATACCAATAGGAAAGATCAACAGTCAAATTTCTATTGTTTCATCACATACAGAGTTTACTTGTGGGTTTTTTTTTTGCTACAGTGGCTTTAGGGTAAGACTGTAAGAACATATATTTAAAACAGTTAACAAGGTGTACGAGTAAAGACAGCTACAGAGAATTAACCACTTCAAGAGAGGATTCTTATCTGCATTAAAAAGCAAAAGGACAAAGAGGATAAGAACAAACAGTTTTTACAGTGCCAGAAGCCACTGCAGCTTCATAAACAATCTGCACTGTTTAATATGTTCAGAATAATTCAAATAAAAGGACAGTTTAAAAAGCAGCAAAGAATGTTGATTGCATAATTTTATGTGACGTACAAGGAAAGGTCTGAATGTGAAGAATACAAAAGACTTTTCCAGACCTTATGATACTCAATAGCTCGACTGTCACTTCTATACATACTGAAATTGGCAAATATTCAGTGGGGGAAAAATAATCCAATGTTTCATTTATGTAGAGAATGGGTCTAAAATGATCAGTACCACTCAGCAAGGAGATTTTCGACATACAATAGACAATTCCTTGAAAACATTGGCTTGATACACTGCTGGGGTCAGAAAATTAAACAGAATGATTCTACAGGATTTGTTAAAAAAAAAACAGAGTTAGAATAAAGGAAACCTCACAATGCCTCTCTCTATACTATGCATTTGTATTACCTGTGCAATTCTGGTCACTCCTCTCAAACCAACAAGAACCTTGAAAATATTCAAATAAAGACCACAAGCTTGATAAAGGATGAGTAAGTTTTGAGAAGGAACAGACTAAAGTGGGCTCTGAAAAAGAAGTCACAAAGTAGAAGTTGGAAGAAGGGAATAGACTCTGTTCTCTCCCAAAAAAAGGGCTTAAGAGCCATAGAATGAAACTAAGAAGCAACAGGTTCACAAAATACAACGTTAATATCTGGAATGCATAGATCATAAATTCTATGGACAACAAATACTTACACATACTGAAACTGTCTAGGTAAGTTCATAAAGAAAAAATACCTCTAAGGTTATTAGAAACTACCTCTAAGGCCATTAAAGATAAATACTACTTCTGTCTCAAAATATTACTGGGATGAAAATTATGGGAGGCTGAGGAAATTGAATTGCAGGATCATCCTGTTTTTGTTCTCCTCTCAAGACTTTTCCCTGTAGGCCAACACAATGGAGAAGAAAGTTGGTTAGGTCAATCTTTGGTCTGACCTAATACATTTAAACTGTTCTTCTGAGTCCTGAATCTATATCAGTAAGGGAACACCTTAAAGAGAGCAACACTTAAAAGACATATGTGACTCCTTTTCCAGAAATAAAATCACACCATAAAACTTTTCACTCAAAGTCACAAAACAGTTTCAAGTGGATGAATATAAGACTTGCAAAAGAAAATTGTTGGAAATGGTATTGAATACATTTCGTGAAGCGCTGAGGCCTGAACAACAGACCCTGAGCCAGAGTTGACCTCTAGATGAATGTTCCAACCTAATGTTATATTTAGCCATGCACTTAGTTATTAGCCAAAATTCTGCTTAATTGGTAAATATAGGCATTCTTTATGAATGTATCTATCTTTATTTGGCAGGAGTTGGTCCAAATTTAACTCCCTTAAATCTCCTCCGAGCCAGGCTTTGGGTGCCAACCAAGGAGAGAAGAAAGCCAGCTATTTTCCTCACTAAATAAGTGATGCCAGCTTGTTAGTTTAACAATATAAAAGCTGGACCTTTTGACAACAAGGAAGGAGCCCTCATCTATGAGTGGACACACCATGTAGGATTTCCCAGTTCCCAGGAGTGGTTCTCCAACCCTTCACTGGTCGGGGCTCCCTAGTTGACCTGTGGATCTGCATGATGGGGATATATAATTGGGTAACTGGTGATGGATCTTTCCTAATCACTACAGACACTCCGCAGTAATCATCAGGTGCATCCCTAAGCTTGTCCCTTTTATAGTTCTTTGCTTCTTTTGTCACTCTTTTCTGGTTTGCATTATAGTAAATTTACACACTTACTCTTTAAATTGTGGTCTGTTTGTGCTGGCCCTCGAACCCCTGGCAAAACAATATGTGAGCAAAGGTACAGATATATATTTATAAACACTAATATGTATTTCACCAGAACCATTTATAAGAAAAGCAACATTTTATCTCTTTTATTTAGACATGTTGGTATTTTATTTCTAAACAACTGGATGCAAAAGGCAAGCCAAACAAAAAGTTATTTCTATTTTTGAGCTAGGAAATACAAAAATCTTACAAAGAACTTAATATTTTATCGAAAAGGGAGATTAAGTATATGTATTTTTCCTGTCACTATGCTGAAGTACATTGAGATGTACGTTTTATTAAGCAGGAATAATATCAACTTAGTAATGATATAGAATATATTAAAAACAGAAACATTTAAAGGGACTGGGGGGTTTTAATTATCAAGGGGTCCTTTAATAAGAAAGATGAAGCTGCATCATGACTAAGGAGGCAGATGCTTCATATTAAAAATGTTATTTCACATACCTATCAAATGAATAAAATTAGAAAAGTAATCAGATTACACTGAAAAAAAAGAGAGGATGATTAACAACACTGAAAAGGAATTAATAAAATCCAGAGTTTCTGTCAGGTTGAGAAAACACAGTAATATGTTTACATCTTAAAATGCCTCACTGTTCTTAAGACTCACTCTGATTTTGGTTTTCAGAAAAACCTACAAGAAATAAGGATTAGAGTATGATTAAGCAAATGAAATTAAAAAAAAAAAAAAAAACAAAAACCAACCAAAAAAACAAAAAACAAAAAACCAAAAAAACCCAAACCAAAACAAAAAAAACAAACAAACAAAACGAAACAAAAAACCAAAAAACCAAAACAAAACAAAAACCAATCAAACAAAAAAAACCCAAAAACAAACAAACAAAAAAAACAAACAAAAAAACCCCCACCAACCAACCAAAAAACTAAAAGCAAAAACCAAAACCAAAAAAACAAAACAAAAAACAAACAAAAAACCAAGTAAAACACCTAAGAAATCCACAATACATTATTGATGTCTTATTTGCATCAGTTACACTTTCTAAAGGGACAAAATAATTCATATAAGTCAAACATGAACTGAAATACAGTAGAGGCAACAAAAAATCATCAACCAATGAAATTCTGAATTTCCCATTTTTAGTGTATCATTAATAGTTGCAATCTCACAAGTCACTATATAGTACCATTTTATGTCAAAAGCTGAGGCTGGTAATACAGGAACATAACCTCAGCAGGAGATTTGTTCCCCATAACAAACGACAAAAGATGAAGTTGGTAAAAGTAATGAAAATATTTAACTAGGCAATATATTAAGAAAACACACAGAGAGGTAGTTCATCACCCAAAGAGCTAAAAGCTCTGTGAAATGCAATAGAACAGCTACATCTGCATTAGTGAATTAATGTATTTCAAAGGTCATAATAATGAAGAATCTCTTTTGGAAAACAAAAGCAAAACTTACAAAACAAATAAAACAAATATATTCATTAAAATTTTCTACATGGCATCTTAAATCACTGACACATCACTCTACTCAGTGATTTAATCAAAATATTACGGTATTTTTCCCAGAGTAGTGACCACAGAAACACATTTGGGAAGATGAACCAGTATGTTCCCAGTCTGGACTCATGTTAGATTTAGGGCACTGTATACCTGGCAAGGAGAGGAACATACTTTAGAAGTACTTTTCTGGGGAGACTGGGGAGAAGTATTCTGTGCAAGGAAACAATAAAACCAGCATGGGAAAGAGTCTCCAACCTCAAAAACAGTTTTTAGAAACCAGACCTTTAAAATGGGGACACAGCAATGCAATCAATCTGTATGAGCCTACATATAACACAGCATTTCCAGAGGAGAAAGATTTGTAAAGAAAGACTTACATGGCTTGTAAACTTTCTGCTGTTAAATTATTCCACATGATCTCATTGGCTTGAAGGTTTTCATTTTCTTCAAGTAAAGATGTATCAAACTCTATCTCTTGTTCAACAACTTCAGATGACCTATTCAGTAAATAATTGTTATCCTTTCAAAATTAAGAAGTGTCTTTGAGTAGATCATAAAGCAAATCATTAGGCTTTGAAATATTTTATTAGTTTATATATAGTTAAAATTACATTTCAGATAAAAGGATAGGTGGACACATATCATTCTTCCTTTGAATAAAGGAAATTGCCCTAAAATCTTATGAGGTAATAAAATGCAATATAAATTTTTGAATACAGATTATAGCACAAACAAGGGCTCTCAGGGACTATCAATGTCAGTGGGTCCACTCTTAGCTGCTTCTGTCATAAACCCACTCATGACAATTATCAATACACATGTAGCAACAAAAAAAGGTAATCAAGAAGTCTCAGGGCTACTTCTGCATATAGTAATACACATTAATAATTTCAAAAAAATGGGAAATACACTTCGCCTCTAAAGAAAAAACTTCCTTACATTATCTGTATGCTCTCAGGCTCAACCCACAATAGCTGCAGAGTACACAGAGGTACCTAGAGCTGACTTTAAACTAGAACAAATTTAACCCAGAATCCAAACTGCATCCAAATAAACAGTAAATTAGCTCATGATGAGTCTAGACTGTCATTTATAGTCTTCTGTCATTACCAAAGTTGTGGGTCTTTTTCTGATGTAATTGGAAACTTTTTTTAATAGAGCCAGGAAAAGAAATGGTTCAGCTACCTTTTGATACATGCAAGTAAAAAAAAAATTCAAATTAGGATAAAGTTTTACAAGTAATAATGTAAAAGGAACCAAAGAGAAGCAAATTCAACTCTGATCATTTAAGCAGATTTGCAGTTTAATGCAGGGTTTACTCAGGAAGAAACATGCGATGAAAACTGTACCTGTGAGTATCTATGAAGTCGTTATACTCAGAGTTAGGGTCTATCTGTTCAACCGAGGTCTGGATCTCTTTATGGACATTCACTATCTCTTCTGTTACAAGACTGGTGATCTCGCTGTACTCATCCAAGATCCCTTTTCTAAAGAGGAAAAAAAAATTCTAGTGTATAACATGGCACTGTAGGCATAAGATGTCATTGAAGATGCTTCAAACTTTCAATGTGCTGTTTTTACAAACTCTTGTTGCAACTGGCTAAAAAGGGAAAAATAAAACAATATATTATTCAAAGAAATAACACATAAACTGAGGCCTTTTCTTTACAGGCTTAGGCTGGCTCTAAGACCATGCTTCTTATATCAACTTCAGTGCATAGCTAAACTAAAAGCTGGAGAAATTACATGGAAAAAGAATGTATAGAGATCACTGATGACAGTCTCCTTCACACAAAACTTACTATGCTTGTTATAACCTACGTTAAAGTTTTCAAGTTCCACCTGACAAAATAATTATATTCTGGCATGAGGCAAAACAAGTCACAGAATAGTGTGCATTTCCTTTAAAAAACTGTTTTCTTTATTGTTTTAACTATCTTTTTTTCATATATTTACACTTTGATTTGTCATTCAGACAAGAACAGGCATAAATCACAAATTAGTATTTATTCACAAGAAGAGAATAAATCCATCAGGAAGCTGCTGTATGACAGTACAAGATATCCAACCTTGTCTTTACCTACTTCCTAGAGTGGGAACAACCAAGTGGTAAAACAGGAGGTGACATTGTGCCATTACTCTTAATAGCATCCAGTGAAACATCCTCAAAACACTCTCCTATTCTCCTTCAGTTTTCCTTTATGACGTACCTTCCTAATTATTCCTTTTTTCATATTTAGCTCTGACAAATTTGATAGCTTGCCACGATCTGAAGCATGGTGAACTCTCAATATAACACTGATTAATTTCGCCTAGCACAGAGGAACATGCAGAGAAAAAAAGGTATCAATACATTTTTCATGGATAAGGTCTCAAATCATGTTTACTCTGTACAAAAATTGTGTGATACGATTTTTTCAATACTTTTTTAAGAGAAAACTGACTAAGGAAGGCATTAAATCCTGCCTTGCCTGTGAACATCACATGTGAAAAGGTTGCAGAAAATAGTGCATGGAGTGATGGAAAAGGTAGTCAAATATCAATTACAGCAGTGCCATATCACAGAGAAGAAGAATCTGTATTAATTACAATGACAAAAATGCAAAAAGAAAAGAAAGAAAAAAGGAAAATATTATTACCAATATTAATATATACTTTTTCAAGTTTAATGAACTGATTCACCTGCAATACTAGCATTATTAAGAAAGTATGTTTCACATAATGACTACATCAAGCTTTACACATGAAATTAGAACCTCTTTTCTACACTATATAAAGGAGCAATCTTCCAGTACATTCAGAACTACCAAAAACATCTGTGCAGTGACAGAAATCTTTTTTAACTCCAGACACAGCAAAGGTAAGTGGATTCATAAAGTTCTTCTTCCATTATAAAATTCTTCAGTTACTAACATATTTTACAATTTAAAAAAATCATTGTAATTACATCACCCACATTTAACTATAGTCTTTTGCTGTGATCTTACATATGAAACTAAGATTAAAAGGACTGTACAGAGACTACTAAGAAGGTTTATTTCATTCTGATAACTGCACCAGAATGAAAGAAATTAATATGGTACTGAATATGGAAGCTAATGGTTCCTGTAAGCATTTGAAGTGTGGAATACCCAACCTTCCCTCACTTCCTGTGCTCTGGAGTCAAGATGAACAGAGACTCCAGCGCAGGTAAGAAAGTAAGTTAGAAAAGCATGTCTCCCACCTAAAAGAACAATAATACCTATAAAAAACCTAGCCACCCTTCCTTTTAGGCCAAATGATTTAAATAACACCACAGAAAAAAACCCCACAGAATGGACTCTCTAAACAACTCCCATTCTTCAGGAAAGACAAAGAGGCAAGATGGTTCTTACAAACCAGAAACAAGGGCTTTAAGTCCTCAAAGTCTGTTCTCAGATATCATCCCCTTGCATATTTTCTGTAATCGTGTGAAAAAATAATCTTTTAGGAAAACGGTAATTGTATTTTTGAGGGTAGGTTCCTCACAGCAAGACCAATTTTATACGATCCTGTTATTTGTCCCACACATAATAATTAACCATTCATCTGCTTGATCCTTCTCCACAATCACTTTCTAGACAGTTGGGCAGTTGCTGCTGGTGGAATTTCACAATACTGACTACCAGAGACTCACAGTGTATCAGCTGAAGGACAAAGCCAAGAGCTCAGATACTGCAGTCAATCTGTAAGAATTTTAAGTTTTATAAGAACTTTGAGTTTTTATAAGATGGTGCCTTGCCTAAGTAAGCATGTAGAACTACCGTCTGCGTCATTTGGATAGACTTTTGTCAACTGTCATCCCTTGATATACAACTACAATCACAGTTGCTTCTCTTGACATAATCCTATAAATTAATTAGAATACTACATATATAAAATTGTACAAGTAAAAAATACATAAGAATACATCTTACAGTGCTTTAATCATTTCTTCTTGCATCTTCTGTAGTGAATCGAGTAACAGAGGAAGCGTAGTGTCATAATACTGGTGCTGATGTAATTGTGCTCCTTTCAGTGCCAACACATACTGATTATGTAACATATGAAGCTTCATAGTGGCTTTTTCACACCGATCTTTGGCTTTCTCAGTCTCCTTTCCTAAGAGAAAACAAAGCAAAAATTCACGTGTTAATGTATAAGTATACGCACCTGTAGAAGGCATACACTGAGTAGATTTATGACAAGTTCATACCTTTTCTACAATGATTTTTAAGGTGCTTCTCTGAAGAGGTAAAATCTGACCATTTTCAGATAATTAGTAAGATCAAATGTCTAAGTTTTATAATTAATCAGTTAAGTAAGTTGAAAAGTTACATCCTTGACCAGAAATGTGAGAATCTCTTATTTAAAGTTATGTGAAAACCACTAGCTACAAAATAAAAATAACTATGAAGAATAAAGAAATCTCATACGCATGACTAACTCAAAGCTATTCTTTAATATTCTTATAATAAACAAATATTTTTAATAAAGAGATTCTCCCACTATGTCACAGTCACATTTCATTAAAAATCTATACTGTAAGCAAACATTCTTATTTCTACACGTGACTCTAATACAACAATGATGCAGACTACCAGTGAGTAGCTGAACACTCACACTATTACTCCTGTCCAAAGTGGGCAGCTTTTCTCCTACAACTGCACATTTCCTTGTCACGTCAATACCCTGATCAGCAGATGAGCTCCAGTCTCAGCTCTACACCATTAGTGACCAGAAGTTGTCATGTTCATGCTGGCAAGACCAGTTCAGAGCCAAACTGAGATACTTCAAGAGGTCACCTATTCCATTCTTTGCCACAGTAACTGCACAGCTATGTGAGATATGCTATCAGCACTTCTTCCAGCACAAATCCAAAACACAGCCCCATGTCAGCTACTATTAACGCTATCCCAGCTGCAACCAGAAAAAACACATAAGTTTTTATTTACATCCTTGCTGTCTTCCTGATATTTATGAAATATCTGATTACTTTTGCAGGGACTAAAATAATTTTGAGTGAATCTTGTATCTGCAAATATCAAGTGTAAAGTCACAAATACCTGCATAGATAAACATACGCCAACTAGATCATTAGTGGTCTCATGCAGTGGTTTCATTCAGACCACTACATTTCTTATAAACTTAAAATAATTTAAGTAATAAAAAACATGTCTATTACTTATGACAAAGCAGTTGAGAAAAAAGAGAATGGAAGCCAAATGGCAGAACAAGGGCTTGAAAGCAGACCTTGAAGAGCTGCACTGTATAAGGAATACACAAAGGACTGAGAACTCCAACAAATCAAAATACAGACACATTAAAGGCCCATTAAAAAAAAGTTGAGCAAAAATCTTGTAAAGGAGTAACAAATCCTCTTTCATATACATTGGAGTCAGCAGCTTGTCAGAACAAGTAAATGACAGTCACCATATAAAAGAAGTTGATAGGGAAAAATATTTATTTTTTCTTCTGTGTTCCCTAGGAAAGACCTTCAGAGACTTCCAGGCTGAAACATTACTTTATGAAAGAGTCAATGAATCTCTTTCTTCCGAGGTGTCAAAAGGAGAGGTTAGAGAATAAATGAAACAGTAAGAAATTATGAGGACTGGATCATGTTTAGCTTTGGAACTTCAAAGGAGTTTGAGAAAGTTTTACCTAAAATACTAAGAATAGTTTTTACAGAAAAAAGTAGGCACTCAGTGGAGTGCCCTGGGAATTTCAGTTGAGTTCTAACAGATGAGGTGATGGAGATGCTGCTGCTGATGTTGTCTGAAGTCAGCATATAGGGGAGCCGAATGTGAAGGACGGGAAAATAAAACTTGAGAGGCACTGATTAAAACTCAAAATGGCAAATAATAGCATGAATATTTAGAAAGTTGCCTATGGGGGAAAAACTACTGAAGCTTAGTACTCTGTTACAAGATTACTGAATACACACAGAAATGAGATCTTGGGGTTAATACAGAAAGACAATGGAAATGTTAACTAAGTTTTCAGCTGCTGTTGGCACGATGTTATTTAGCAAAGTATTAATATGCCACTGATTAAATCCACTTAAAGTATTCAATTCATTGATCTCAAGCATATATTTGACATGCAAAAGGTTTAGAGAAGGGAATCAAGCACATGAAAGGCAGGAAACACAGAGAATCCAGAAAGCATGATTAAAACGAGGACTCCTGAAGCACTTGGAGTCTGAGGAGCAATGAGTGAGAGGAGACACACAGTTAACAGATCTACACAGCCTCTTTCCAGGGAAAAAACATATGGTATTATATGGAAATAATATGTCCTTTGCTAAAAACAATCTTCATCAACCAGCATGTAGCTAACCTATACAATTATCTTAAGCATGAAAAATTCATTGTGGCATAGTAGTGAATGGACAAGTGCATGCACGTTTCACGAGAAGACTAATTTTTTATTTCCTCAAAACAAAAACAACGAACAAACAAACAAAAAATCACACCATTTATTTCTGAAATAAATGTAGATCATTTGGAGAGGAAGAAAAGTAGTCCAACAATCAGAGTAACACCCCAGAAGTCAGATATCCCCAAACATGTATGTCTGACACCAGCACAGCCATGCAATGGGACGCAATCTCATTTCTGCACCTGCTTTGAGGACTAAATTCCTCCTCTATATACATTAGTCTTGAGCAAAACACCTCAAATAATTTCAGAATACCATGCGGAAGTATCATACAGACTCATTTCTAAATAAACTAGGCTGCAGTGCCAACCTGCTCATCTTCAAAGTGAAACAAACACACATGAAAGGTTTTCCTGGAGAAGGAGATGCATGTATAACATGGGGAAATAATGGAAGATGACTGAAGAGGGTTTGGAGAGGAAAAGATCATGAAGCAGTTACAGTATTGGGTCTGGATGAAAGAGGAGAAGACAGGGCAATTGGAAGTCAGTGTTGAAAGCATGAAGCTTTGCTTGCCATTCCAATGGGAGACACATTGTCCCGGGAAACCAGAAGGGAGAGGCAAGGTGGCAGCAGAGGGAAAAGTGCTGCATTATTTCTTGGTTTTATTCTGTGTTTGGTCATTCCTGCTCAAGCATGCCCTAGATTAAATAATGCAATACCATCTCCATATCTCACAGTTCAAGAACTCAAAACCTAGAACTTATGTGTTTAAAATACATGCTTTATCAGCTTTCAGCTTACCAAAAATCTTTTTGTGAAATTATATCATGTATCATTAGTATAGGTTTCTGACCCATGAACTACAACAAGCCATTTTCAACAGTGAAACTAATCTCAAAATTTACACTAATTATCACAAGCACATAACTAGAGACTTAACAATACTGTACCTCTGTCAGAAACATCACTAACAACTAAACTATCCAATTTTACCATCTGTTTAGAGGACTAAATTCCTTTGCTATACATTATTTCTCAGCAGAACACTTCACCTAATTGCAAAATAAATCATCATATTCACTCAACTTTAAAATGGAGCCTTGGATCTATACAGGGAACACAGTTACAATATTATTTCCATATGGTAATTTATTTTTTAAAGTAGCAAAATGCAATGAGGCTGAGTACACAGTTGTTCTACATGTCAATTAGCACTGAGGAAAACATGCAATTTTCTTTATCTGTATAATGAATTTCATAAATAGATCTAATTATAATTCTACTACCATCAGCTGTTGACAAAACTGTTTAATGTTAATAGAAACTGTGTATACAATATGTCATGCCATAAACAGTACTATGAAGCTTGCAAAATTCAATTATTAAAGTGTTACATTTACAAAGAAAAGGCTGGTATTCTTTTTAAATCATTCTAGACCCTAGTATTTCAATTTCTAATAAAAATTCTAAAGATTTTACTACATACAGCACAACACAGACATCCACAAAAGACATTTTCAGCTATTTTCAGTTAAAAAGGCAGATTTGCTAATCCAAAGTTCTTGCAGTCATAAGCATTAGACTCTTGTGCCTTAATAATCACCTAGAATGGAAGAACAAAACCTGGATGGGACAATCAACTGAGATCACCTGAGAAAAACTTCAGATTATAATGTTGCCTTCATCATTTTTTCAAAATAAGCAATGTATGGTGCAAATACCTCAAAGAAAACAACCTACAGAAAATAAAATAGAGAAAGGTCAGGTTTTACCCCCTGTGATGATCAAGTGTTCATAAAAGATGCAACACAGATCATTATAAAGGCTTAGCTCACAACAGATAAACTAAATTTGTGGCTTTTTAGCTCCTGGCATTGAAATATGACCTTTGGTTTCAGTGCACAGCAAATGCTCTCCAATAATATCCACCTGACAAAGAATATAATTTTACTACATAGGTCCTTTTTTGACAATTTTACTTTATATTCCAAAGGAGCCAAAGACACACCTGACATGACAATACAGGGTTATATACTATATACACTAGAAACAGAGTAAGGAACCATGAATAAGCTAGAACTGTGGAAATAGACAAACAATATGAAAATTAGAAGGATAAGCTGAAGATCTACACCTCTGGAACAAGAAGAAAGGTTTTATACATAAATAAAGCTATGACTAACAATTCCTGACAAACTCGGAGGACTAGAACATATGCCAGAATTCATGTAAGTCTCTCTGTAGTTCTGGAGGTGCAAAAAGCAAATTCATACTAATTTCTGAGTACAGTTAAGTACAGTTTATGATTGCAGTTCTTCAAACAATTTCCCAGAATTGCATTCAGCTATCTACATATTTCTCAACACTTTCAAAAACAGAAGTAATTTCTCAGTATGTTGCTGTCTCCGTATTTGTTTATCAATAACAAACTTCCGATACAGTCACTTCCTTATTTATTTCAACTTTGGAGACTTGTATTTTCACAGAGCATTATTTGTGCCCGGAAAAGAACACTCCATTACATTATTTGTTTATATTATGCTACTGAGTACATTCTTTATGCTCATGAATGAGACGGCCATGGCTTTCAAATAGGTCTTCCTCTAACAGCCACTTTAAAAAAAACCAATAAAGTATGCTTACATTAAAGAATCATAAAGCTTGACTCAACTAATACCACATACTGAAAGCAGAGCAAATACTAGTGGGACCCCAACATGATCTTTCTCTTCAGTGAATTTTACTAAGGATCAAGCACTGAAATTGCAGCTAATAGATTTAAAAACTAGACAGATATGACAGAAGAAAGGCCTACCTTTGCGTAGCTAGCCAGTGAAATCACTTATATACAAGCTATATACAATTGATGCCCAATACTGAAGAATATATGTTACACAACTTAAGAGTGAGCTCTTTAAAAAAAATAAAATGGTTGCTCCCTACTTTTTCAGGCAACCCTCTAATTTCTCCATTTCTTTTACAGAGCATTTCTTTGTAGTTTCTTCAATTTTCCAGGTCTTCATCATTCAATAGGAAAAACACAGCTTATAGAATTTATTTGTAATTATTATTCTACATTACCCATTTAACTGATTTTGGGACCTTCCTGATCACGTTCTCTCTCTAAACTCAGTATTTCATCCTATAATGTTAGACATCTAAATATCATAGGTGATTATGAAAAATACATCCTTATATGATAGTTCTTATAGATCCCAAGACAATCACCAGTGACAAGACTTATACCCAGTGATCAAATTTTAAAGCATTCCTATTCCCATACTGAGCCCAGCTTCAGCTCCCTAAGGACAAGGCAGGAAGGACAGGATAGGACACTTCAGTTGGAAGGGACCTGCAGTAACCATTCAGTCCAACTGTTTGATCAATTCAGGGATGACCAAAACCTAAAGCACGTCATGGAGAGCACTGCACAAATGCCTGTAAAACACTGACAGCCTGGGGCATTGAGCACCTCTCAAGGTGTGCAGGGCTCAAGCTCTCTCTCAATAGAGAAATGTTTCCTAATGGCAAGTCTGAACCTCTCCTGGCACAGCTTTGAGCTGTTCCTATGTGTCTCTTCACTGGACACCAGGGAGAAGAGACCAGCACCCCACCCCCCTCTCCATTCCCTCCTCAGGATGCTGCAGAGAGCAATGAGGTCACCCCTCAGCCTCCTTTCCTCCAAACTGGACAAACCCAGAGGCCTCAGCTGCTCCTTACAGGACAAACATGCCAGCCCTTCCACCAGCTTGGTTGCCCTCCTCTGGGTGCATCTGAGAACTTTCACATCCTTCTTAAATTGTGGGGCCCAGAACTGCCCTCAGTGCTCCTGTGAGGCCTCACCAACATGAAGCAATGGGGTTATCCCCTCTGTTTCCCATCTGGCTGTGCTGTGGTTGGTGCTCCCCACGATGGGGTTTGCCCTGCTGCTGACTGCTGTGGAGCCTGCTGCTCACCAGCACCACAGACCACTTTCCTGCAGGGCTGCTGTCCAGCCACTCAGCTCCAAGTTTAAGACTTATGGTCAGAACTCTTAAAATGTTCCTACCTGCAAAGCAGTTTTTTTGCAAACTGCTGCAACTAAACTGGGCTGGCTTTGTTTGTTAGTTCTTTCTCAGGAAGCAGATTCAGAAATTTAGTGGGTGACCAGCCTTATCATCACTCTGCAAACCAAGAGATGCAAACACAGTGCTTTTAATTAGCATACGTTTCACAAGACTGAAGTTACAAACACAGACAGAAAGAAGACAGGATCTTAATGTTCAGTCTCTAAGGTCTTTTCTCCCTTTGTCTCTTGCAAGAGGATTACATGAGTATGTTTCTTCAACAAATAAAATCATCTACTCCCCCCTCCATTCAACTTATTTCTGAGAAGAGTACAAGAACATTTTCTCTGACTTAACAGATTAATGACTTCAAACAAGAAATAGTTTTCTAATGGGAAAAACACCTGTATGTGTACATTTAGAGAGTTCAAATTCACAGAATATCAGATTCGAACTTTCAAGTTAAGAATTAGTTCAGCAAAGCTTTGTGCTTAATGTTAGGATGAATAAATCACATAAAAATAGCAAAAATGAATGTGTAATCTTTTGAATTGTTTTCATATGTTTGAGCTATTAAGCACCTCTAGTAAATTCTCTCAGAATGGTGAATGGTGATCTGTGAGGATTGAGGCAAGCACATCCTGGGGCTGCGTGCCTGTGTTCAGTGGAAACAATATGCCCAAGCTGGTCCCACACTCCACAAGAAGTCACCAGGATCTTTTTGCACTCCCCAGGGTTTCCTGCTCTAGGAGCTTTATTTTACACAGAAGAAACAACCCTGCCCCTTCCAAGCACTGGTAGCCAATATGAGTTGAAACATTTACAGTAGAGTAATTTGAAATCCACACAGAATGCTGACCCCTGTGAACAAGGCATACCAGTTCAGCCAGTGTAACTTGTTTTGTCTTAACAATGTAAGGGTTTCAGTCAAAACTAAGCTCAAAAAACATCCCATTAGAAGTTTCTCTCATCACAGCAACAACTACAGGCAACACATGCCACCAGGAAGTGTAGTTGTATAATAACAATTTTACAGTCATCTCAGAATGAATGCACCAGTCACCTAATAAATATTTTCTTGCCACTCGGCTATTTCAAAGGATAGTAGGACAATAATTTGATTTAATGAAAGCTTTTTTAACAGCTCCCTTATTTATAATAGATGTAGCTTCTGCTGTTGTGCAACTTCAATACGGACCACAGAAGTCACATCAATTCTGAAATATTAAATCACAGGAGTTGCAGGGACCGGGAAATATTCTTCAAAGAGATGCAATGCTGTATAATGTGCTTGGTGTGCTGTTAATATTGCCAGTCTCCTCTAAATCACAATGTTGTCAGGGAACACAAGCCTAGGGAAATCTAGTGTAATATTTTTTATGCTACTATAACAGCATAAAATGAAATCATGATATTAAATACACTAGAATAAATATATTTTCCCTTTACTATTTACTTCAGATCCATTATGTCACAAAATGATGTTACAACATAGTTTCTACATTCAATATGTAATGAATTAGTAACAATACAATAAACACCTGCAATAAATATATTTACATGAAAACTGAGATTTTTTTTCCTAAAGATTATGCTGTGTTAAATCTCCCAAAGCTAACCTGGTTCTATATCAGCTTGCACTATTAATTGCAATAACAGTAACTGTTTCACATTTAAACATCCAACACCAAAATCAGCTGCAAAAACAGATGTTAAATTTTAAGAATTAATGCTTCTCAATTTTTTGAAAATATGTAAGGGGAAGAATAAACTGTTTATTATTTCATGTAATCATAATGTCCTTATTTATATAGCAGTAAGCAGTGTTTAATCCAAAAAATCAAGCATGAAAATATTTGAAAGCCCCACAGACACACTCTGAACTACACTGAACAGAGATGCACAATTCTGCAGAAACAAAAATAATAGTGCAAACAGCAAACTTAACTGAAAGCAATTACTGATCCAATGAAATGAGATTCAAATTGTAATTAAATACCACAGTGGATACTAGTAGTTTTCCTAAAGTCTCCATTTTGTATTCTTAACACATTACTTATGAAACTATTTCAGAAGCCCTACGATCTCTTTAGCCAAACAATGCCTTTTCCGTTTGGCACAAATTTTGGCTCAATGTACTTTTCTGCAGCAGCAACACCAACATGCCAGATTCTAACTGCCTTGTTACTCAGCATCACTGATTACAACCACATTATAAACTCAGACCTGTATACACTCTGAGACTGTTACTTTGGACTCAACATTGCAAGATCCTTACATCATTTTTTCCTCAGTATGACAGACCCAGAAGATTGCACGAGGCTGTCTATCTCATTATGGAAAAAACAATATAATAAGTTTTCATCTTATATTTCACTCCAGTAATGCCTGCATGCTCTATGACTCCAACATGCCCTAATGCCCCAATTCTGCAAAGGAATATGCTGTGTATTCCCAGTACATACTTTGTGGAGGTTTTTAAACAAAGCTTTCTAGTCCAGAAGAGACTATTGTAATCAGTTTGTCCATAGTGTCCCTAAAACTAAAGCATGCATCATTAAAGAGGCACTGGACTAGTTCAGCATGCTGACTTTACTCCCTCTCAGACTGTTTGCCCTTACCATACGTTAAAAATCCGTAAGAATGAAGAACTGGAACACGATCAACCAAATGAGCAACACCAAGCAGACTGCCTGACACCTGAAGTTTCTATGCCCAAGAAAAACTAACCTGACTGCATTTGTGATTGCCATGGGAGTCACTGGTCCAGAAAGGAGCTATGCGTAACTAAATAGGGTAAGGGCTAGAACAAACAGATCAGTCACTTCTGACTGAGAACATGCCCTAGTGCCAGTAACAAGGCAGTGCATTCCAGACTAAGGCACTGTGGTAGCCAAGGCTCAGTGCTGCACTCTGCAACACAGGGCAGCAACTGTGGAAGCAGAGGGTTCCCTAAAACAGCTTCTGAGCCAGAACCTCAGACACTGTCATCTTTCCACAGATGTGGAGCACAAAGCCTTCCATAATGAAGCTCCTGCATCTTTCAGAAAGCAGCTCCCTTTTCCTCACTAAAAACCTATCCAAAAACTCACACAGCTGCCTTACCCATTGCCTTAACACAAACAAAATCTGTAACTAATCAGTATCATTATTCGGTCCTTAACACTTTTTCTCTTAAATCCTTTCAATAAAAAGTAAAAATACTTGTAACCCTGCTTTAGGATATCAAGAGGGTACTTCAAAGTGATTGTCCACTTAGCTAGTGGAAAGTGTAACACACAGAAATTCAAGTTTACCTGAGAATACTTTCTGACTGCAGAAAATCACATCACTTTCCACTGTATAAACTTTGTCAATCTTTACCCTCTTCAGTCAATATCCTCTACCATTTGAGTTCAGCCCAGAATTTAGCATCACTTTTAACAACTCAGCTAGAAAACAGGGAAGCAGGTCTCTTCACAAGCTGAAAAACCACTTATACATCTTTGCAGTGCTAGGAAGCGGCTTTGCTATTCCAAAACAAAACATAAAAAGAGTCACTAAATTTCAAAATCTCTACACTTGCAAACCAGAGACATTTCTCAGTCATTTCTTCCTCTGACTTTCATTCTTTTCCTGTGGACCACCTTGTACGGGTGCTGCATACATTTGCAGGTAATTCAGCATGCACAGCCCCGGGGGTGAAAATAAAGCTGTACTGTCCTAAGGAGTAGTTGTCCCCTTTGGCTCCAGAGAGTTAAGGTCAGTCACTGTCTTAAGGTAATAGGTTTGCCAGAGGAACGAGACTGTCGAGAACAGCATTTTGCAAAAGTGGACCTAGACTGGTTATTTCAACACATTTCTTGCAGGAGCTGATGTCCAAATATTTTAATTTAAATTTTATTTTGTTTGTATAATAAAATGCTTTTCAGCTTATTTTCAACATTTGGTTATGCCCTCCCACTGTTCTGGTAAGCACTGTTCCTTCCCTTGTATCCAGTAATTCTTGAAATCCTGAAAAACTGAACCAGTTTGGATATTAACAAAAGTAATATTTCTTAACAGCACATAATTTGAATAAGCACTCCTTACTGAATAAAGGATAGCCTGGAATAATGAAGCATTACAATTTTAAGACTTAACTTTTCACTTCACAAACCAGTTTGACAACTTAAGGGCTCAGAAATGTTAAGAAAACATCATGACTTAAAAAAATATTCAAGTAAGCTCAGCTGACTTGCAGCTGATACACAATTGTAGTAGCTCATCAACTAAATAAGTATTTGTAAACAGGAATTAGGAACACTGCCTGGGATGCAACAGGGTAGAAACATTTCTGCAACTTTGGGGAGAAAAACTTGCACCATTTTTAGGAACATCGGTGTTTGTCAAAATAGATTTACACTAAGATTTTAGGGGAAGTGAGTTTAGGGAATTGCACTAAAACATTGAACAGAAGCCTAAAAGAGTAGGTCAAAGAAAACCATGTAGGGGTTAAGTGTCTTAAAAAGTGTCTATGCTTGCTGTTTATCTAAAGAAACATTAATTCATTAATCAAAACCACATTAAAACATCACAGCTGCTGACAGTCAAAACACAAATTTAATTTCAATGGGAAAGTTTGTTGCTTCAGGAATGGCGAATGACCAGACTTGTAACAGGAAGACAGGATAAGACAGGATAAAAATAACAAAGACCACAGAACCCTGTTACATTTTCCATGTTACATACTATATATTCCCATGTTAAGCAGTTACTTGGGGATAAATGAAGTAACAAAATTAAGGTTACATGTAGAAGACAACACTGAACAGAAAGAATAGCTGAGCACGTATCTACATTTTTAAGTGAATATGAACATCAGCAAGAGAAAAGAAAAAAAGTTGAAGCTAAACAGTGCTTAAAATAACTGCTCTTATCTCCTGCTGTTTGTCATTACAATCGCGTATCGGCTACCACTCCAAATTTTAGACAAATTTGGAAAGAAACAATCTTGCTCTGTGCACTGATAGCTACTATAATTATACTACAACAGAACCAAGGACATAAACTGTAAATTAGGCAGTCATACAGAAACTTAAAGACACATCTTGGAAATACACTGCCATTCAATTAATTTTCACTAAAGGAAAAAAAATCTTAGAAGGATACGTAAGAACAATTATTAGCAAGATAATCCAATATATAATGGAACAAAGGCTCTCCTTTATGTAATTATTCAAGCACAATTCAACTGGAATCAAAATCCATTCAGATTGGACATATCATTCCCTAAAAAAAAAAAATCTCAGCGTGTAATGACTTATTTTCCTCTTTCACTTGAGTTTGACACAGAACTGACTTGTCATACTAACAAGTTTTTACAATCAATTGATTGTAATCGAATTACTCAAAAAAATCATCCTGTTTCATTGTAAGAGTTTAGCAGGTTTGAAAAAGACACTAATAAACTGACAAAATAAACCCAAGTCAGTCATACCTTTAGCCACAGCTTCTTTATACTTTTCTTTGGCTGAATTTACTTCCTTTATTAGTTGTCTATAGCTAGATTTTAGTTTCTCTAGTTCTGTCTTTGTGACCTTTAAGAAAACAGAAATGTAAAAAGCATTAAAAATACTTGCTCTCAACATAAAAAAAGAATTCTTAACATTAGTGAAAGAGAATTAACAGGATACTACATGGTGCAATTACACAGTGGAAATTACATGTTGCAAACTACATGGTGAAAAATCCAAATTAATAAACGCATGGAATTAAATGAGAGGCCTGAAACAGAGATTCCCATTCACATTAGAGTAATTAAAAATATGTTTAGGAAACCCAGATAAACATACATAGTATTCCATTTCAATTACAAGAGAATAAAACCTCAAAACAACACTATAAATCATATTGGGTTAAAATGTCCTACACATATGAAGGAAATCCTTTACTTTAGTACTCTGAAAAAAAATAATTTAAAAAAAAGGCAAGATAGCAGAATTTTTAGATACTATACTTCATACAAAGGATTAAGGAACAGCAACTGCGCATGAACCAATCCAGTAATTGTAAAACTTAAATTCTTAAAAAGGAAAGCCAAACCAAGGATATAAGTCCTATTATATTTGTGTAAAAGACATGGTATATTAGTGTCCTTAAGAATTCTCAGAAAAAGGTTCCTCACTGCAGAGATGTCTAGAATAAGAAAGGATGACATGTATGAATTTCATTTAACCACCTATTTTTTGCCTGCATATCCTAAACACAGGTACTGCATAGACACTGATGCTCTCAAAGTTTGGATACTGTCCTGGGAATGTTTTGTGCATTAACAAAAGCAGAAATAATACCACAGAACATGTGAGGTATTTTGAATTTCAGGGACGCATTCTGTAAGTGTTCAAGGTACACAAAACCTTTAAATGAACAATGTGAGCTAACAATGGGACAACATGTCTAACCAGAGCGCTATTCAAATGGGGTTTTTTTTGAAAAATCAGGAAGGGGAAAAAAAACCCCAAACTGAAAAAAACTCCAACCAAAAAACAACCCAAGCTTATTCACCAAGATCCAAAATATTTTCATGGCTATGCAGGCCATAATTAAATAAACTCAATATGGTTTGTCATTAATCATTTGGTGAGGGCTCAATACGCAATAGATTTTTTTGGAAAAGCCTTATTTTTCAGAGTTTAACCTATTTACAAAAAACCAAAACTTAAAAAGAAACATTTTGCATAGTCTCTCTTAAAAGTATATGTGAGTTTCCAGTAGTCTTACTCCACTCAGTCTCTCTTATGTTTTTATTTCTTTTTCTGTTTCTGCAATTCTCTGTAACTTCTATTATTTCTAATGTGCACTACCAGTTTTCTTCTTCTTCCATCCTGACTATGTTCAGATGCACCAATCCACAAGCAGCAGTGAGGGATTATTTGGTTTGGAAACTTTATCAGATAATGGCAGCCTACTGACCATACATCAAAAGAGATGTAGTTCCTGTAGTCAGTACCTTGGGAAGATGTCAAAACTCTAGCAATATTATGGAAGCAGTATTTAACTTAATATATGTTTAGTTTAAGCACAGAATAGATTTAAGTTCTTCTCGTAAATGGCCCGGGAAACTTTTACTCATCACTCCACGACAGTTGTGTTGCATTACTCAGATGTTACATTTTGATTACACTACTCCAAAGCCCAAATTCTCTGCTGGAAGAAAGAAGAATCAGAGCTTTTCCTTCTCTCTACAGACCTTTCAGACTATCAGTCAGATTTTTGACATTTGCAGCTAAACTTCCCCCAGAGCATCTGAATGAAACTGTGATTTCTTGTCAGCTTTACTGACTAGATACAGTGCTTTCAACTGTAAGCAGGACAACTGACATGCCACGGAAAAGGCCCTGAAGAACTTCATCTGCAGCCTCAATGTTTGGCTTACACTTGATTTATATTTTAGAATAGGGGACAAGAATACTGTCCCCACCCAAAACAGTCTGGACTGTCAAGAGCACTCTTTAACCAAAGTTTACAGTGCCTTGGTCCCAGGAATGTCTAGAGCAGAATGAGAAAGAGAAGAGCAGTGAAATAGAGAAGTGTCACATAGAATCATCCTCTCCTGCAACAAGAGCATTTCCAGTGGTATCTGTCCACAGAAATTCACATAGAAGAAAGTCTTCCATCACTGACTTGTCAGGAGAGAAAAATTGTGTAGGAAATCACTAAAATTTAAGCCAGGCATTCTATATATCACACATTACTACTGTTACCACAGTACAAACAAGAACATTAAAAAAAATTCACTCTCAATTTATCACTTTTTTAAACATACATAAATCAATTTATAAAGCACAGTTGAGAAAAATACCTTGTACATCTCTGCTTCAATTTGCTGGTGAACACCTACAAAACTCTTCTTAACTTGCTGCTTATCCTTGATCATCATTGTTAGCCTGTGCAAAGGCCCAGAATTAAGATCCTCGGCATGTGTCTTCATTATTTTGCTCAGCTGTTCCGTCTGCTGTACCACGAGCAACCAAGACTATTAAAGAAATCAGAACAGAAAAGCACTTACTTATTTCAGTTTTACAAATAACCAAACAATTAATGTGAACTGTGGGAAAAGATGCATCACTGTTTGAAACAATCCAGTAAAAAAACTAATTCTAAACTTACCCACAACAGCAAAATTATGCCTCAAACTTACACAAAAAAATCATAAAAAAAGCACTAGAGACAAAAATATAATATTGATGTTCACCGTTCTTTTGAACTTTTGAACACTAAACAAAGCATTATAGCCTTTTTTTTTGAATACATCCCCAACACTACCGACAACCATCTCCTTTGTTCTCCTGTTTCCCAGGCATACTCTGCCCAAGCTGACTTCTCTGCTCCTGTCTAAATACCCGATGGTAATATGCATTTGAGTGGTAAAGGTTTAAGAGGATACCTTACATCAGCTGCTTCTCACTGCTGACAGCATCAGTTAGGCCACCAGTATCACACACAAGGTGCTATAGAGACACAACACTCATCCTTCACAGTGATCCAACATCTTTCTGAACCCTTACTTTAATAACTTACTTGGACTCTCTGTCAGTCAGTTTTCTGGACATATTAATGTGCTGTGTGTGACACTGAACACAGATACATGACTACACATAACACAGCTACAAATATGAAATTAAATTTCAGTTCAAATAAAAGCCTAGTTTAGTGGTTTCAGTAGCATTTATCTTACTCTTTCTGAAACAGAAATCAGCATTAGATCAAAACCTTAGAAAATTATCTTTGCAGTTTCTTTAAATCCTTTATATAAATATATATACATGACATTTCCATCACTACATGACAGTGCTGCAAACTAGGTTGCAGAGTACTAAACAAATGACAATTAACTCTCTTTCATTTTGAACCATTTTAAACATTTCCTTTAGCTTGTAAATACCCCACAGACTGGCACAGAGGTATCCAGATTGCGTTAAGTGTGGTATTGCAAAAGGCCACAGCCTAAAGCTTCCCAACTACAGCCAAAAACCATTTCACCTCTCCATTACAGAACACTTTGACAGACACTGCAAAGCTGCACAGGACAAAAACACCACTAAACACCTGTCTGAGGGGACTGGGCCTTGTGGTTACAGAAGAGTAATTAAAAGTGATCTCAGAGGTGAAAATAAAGTCCGAGTCCTCCATTTTCTTTAAGGGTGATTTATTACTGATGAAAAATCAAAACAGAAGCATTTGTCAACAGTACTTAGCCTACAATTTACCTAATGAGCCTGAAAAAGTCAGAAACATAACAAAAACTTCCATTCCCACTGAAAAAATAAAAAAGATTTCATATTTTCCTGTTCTTTACATTGCTCTTTCCATCAGGAAAAGATGAAACTGATGTTTCCATGAGGAAATACCAGTTAACCCAGATTTCTGTATTTTGTATAATGATATTTTGCTATTTTAAATTAGGAAAATCTAAACCAAAAATTATTCAAAAATTGAGATTTTTATGAGACAGAAAAGCAGCTGAGTGGGGACAACAGAAAAGGCAAAGCATTTCCATCCACAAAAAAAAAAAAACAAAACCAAAATTGATCAAATGCAATAAAATTCAATATTGTTTGGTTTAACTCTATTGTTTAGACATAATCAAAGACAAAAGACCTGTTTGGATAGATTGGTATTTGGTTTTCATGATACATAATACCAAAACAGGCATTTTACATCTTAGGTGATGTAAGATAACAGATTTAAGTCCCATAATTTTTGCATGATACTTTGATTTTGTAAAATGTCAGGAACAGAGAAAAAATATCATGAAATAGTAAAATAAATTGAATTAGAATGAGATGAGTAAATTAATCAATAAATCAGACATTTTAACTGGCAAATATGTCACTACTTAACGTTAAAATTTGAGGTGTCAGTGAAATTTTAAAGCAAGCCCATAAAGATCTGTCAGTAGCCTATGAATACTTTCACTGTTATAAAAAGATACAGAAATCAAGGACAGGACTTAAGTGGAAAAAAAAAAAAAAAAGGAAAAAGAAGGCTGAACACAAATTGAATGCTATGACCAAAACAAAATTTCAAAATGTGGCACACAGGCCTCTCTTCAACCCAAAAAGAACATGGCTAAAGTCAGACCTTCAGCTTTTCTAAAGTTATTTGCTAGCAAGTGCCTGTGTCACTAACATGAACTATCCTAGACTGAGCTACCTACACAAAGACTAAGGGTTGTTTACACCTTCTAATGCTGAATACTATGATGACAATGTTTCCTTACTCTTCTAGCCCTAATCTGCTCTGTTCCATTGCCTAAAAGAATTGCAAGACAGTTTTGGTAGTATTAATGGCACTAAGAGCAGTTCTGCTGGGGCAGCAACAGCAAGATGAGTCACATCACTAATAATTCTATACAAAACTTTGGGATCTAAAAGGAGAAAGCTTGAAGAAAATATATGACATCTGTCAATCTTGGGATAATAAAAATGCTTTAACATCATCACAACTTCAATAGCAACATCTATAATAAACTGTGTATAAGAACCATAACTGGATGACAAGCCTTTCAGATATACCACCAAAACTCACAGACGGGGAAAATGGTCAGTATCTCAATAGACAAGGCAAGAATTATTGAGGGGGAGGGAAGCAACAACAGAATGTTACAGATAAACACTGTGCAGTGCTACTTTTGGGGCAGCTGAAGCAGCCTAGCTATACTAGCACAGCTCTCAAGTCACACACACTGTCACTTTATCCAGTATAAATCTATCCTGCTGCACAAGGAGCAGTCCTGTTCCTAACACTATGCCAGTGCTAGTATTGAAGCAGCCACCCTGTAAGTCCACTACATAAAAACTGCTTTGTCTAAAATTTAACTTGATGCAAAAGGGGTGTTTTCCTGCAGAGAGAAGATCAGGATTCACGCCAGACTGAGGGGACTGTGTAACCACTGCTAAAAGCACAAGAGCCAAGAACTGAACACACCATTAAAACAGAATAGGTATCTCTTGTCAGGAGGGAATCCAAGTCAGTAAAACTTTCAAAGAGGTGATAAAGGAAGTCTGCTTCATCAGAACATTTACCGGACTTGCTCCAAATCCGAAAACTAGTTATTTGAAGGAAGGACAGCCTTATCTTCACAAAAAGTCAACACATTTATTTCATATTGGATACAAAATAACTTCACAATTATGAGAAACATCCTGAATTAATGTTTTGTTTTTACAACACACGTTGCAGTGTGAATAACAGTTGGAATGCTAGGCTTTGACTTGGCTTCCTGGCATTTTTCTATTTCTGTCACAAATTCTATACAGCATAAACAATAGTTCCTATTTAACTGCCTTAAAAGCTTACTATAGCATACTCAATTTTCAAAACACTAAAGAAAGTAGCAGGTTCAAGCCAGGTATGTAAAATAATGAATTTCAAAAATTAGGATTGATTCAAGTTCAGCCATTATTTTCAAAGCAAGACTAGAGCTCAACTTCTGCATATTCCACTGTGGAACTAAAAGAAGCCCATTTTAAAGACTTTGGCAACATTAGCTCTCAAGAACTTGAACGAACAGGAATGTAACTCAAACCAAAGCAAACAAAAATAAACCCAGCACTGTTATTTCCAAGAATATTCCAAATTCAAAAGACTTCATACTTACCTTGGACACATTGCTGATATAATCCAATTGACAGGTGCTTTCTTTATCAACTTGGTTACAAAGATTCTGTAAAGTGGAGGCATATTCCTTGTCACTTTTTACTCGCATTACCATAAATTTCTTCACCGTTTCTAGCAGTCGCAGTTCCCAGTCTTGAAGTTTTAATAAAGCATCATGAGAATACTTCAGATCACCTCCAAACCCCATTTTTTAAGGCACTATATACCACACAGGGGAAAACACAGGCTCTTCACCACATCTGAAAGGAGAACAAGACTGATGAGACAATTTTCAAAAGAAAAACCTCTAGCGAGACAAAGAGCAACTATTAATGTCTGAAATAACTACATCATGAGATTAACCACATACATATACCTACATAGTATAAACTAAATGGAGTGTCATATGGGATACTTGGAAGAACAAAACCATATTGTAAGCATGAGCACTCCAGACATTCTGAGTTTGTGAGACAATGAGGTTATGTGGTAAAAACCTTGAAAAAGATACAAGAGAGAAAACTGCAGATGGGAAATATGTCTGAACTTGCAAATACAAATGAACAAAGAAATGCCTATGTGACAAAGGAACTGTGCAATAAGAAGAACAGCAGTTCTCCGAACAAGTAACTTTAGCCAATAACAGAATAGAGCAAAACGCATAGACAGTAGGTAATACCCAATAAGTGCTTGATGTATGTGTGATACTGATGCTTTAAAAGTATAAAACAACAAGCTTTGTAAGCAATAAACGAGCATTAGCCTGGAATCATATTGGTCGTTGCGCTGTGTTCGATTTCCCAGTAATTCCACAGTGAGCACTTTTCAAACACCCATCTAAGACTAGAAGAGATTTCAGGCTTAGACCTGTTTTCCAGTTGCCATTTCTGCAAAAACAAACCTGCCTAGTTTGAACCAGTTTAAACAAGTACGAGGGAAAACATTAATAGCATCTAAGACAGTTACTAGAGGTGAATCTACATATTCAATCAAGTAAGCACAGCTGACAGTATCTCCAGATGAGGGCTGCCAATGGTGCTTTTCCACTCCTGGTGACCTGAAACATTTTTTTCTGGTGTTTACGCTCCTAAGAGCACAGAAAAATCCAAACAAAACACCAGTCCTCAAGGCATTGCATCTGTGGGAAATGCATAACTAGTTAGAAGCTATTTTTCTTCTAAATCCTGTGTTAGCAGACCATGACACTTGCAGATTCAACCTCCCATGAAAGAGAAAATACCCCAAACCAGGCTTCCCATGCAACCATAACACTGGTCTCTGGGGTCAAAGTTCCATAAACTGATAAACAGATAAGATATGTAGCACAACCGGAGGTCAGACACTTGTCAACTCTGAAACACCTGCATCGGGTGCTGATAAACATGCAACCATTTCACGGAAGACCTGAAACCACACATACGAGTAATTTCCATATGGCAACTCTATCTCTGGACTGCAGTGCAGCCACAGCCTGTCTACTGCTTAATCACTAATTATTTTTCTAGTTTTGAAACGTAAGAGAGATGCAGATATATACTGCTAAAAAAATTACTGAACATGTAAATTAGTCAAAAAATATCTGGTAACCTTACAGGCTAAAATACATCTCACAGTCAATTCCAAGAAAGTAAGACTTACTTTCTTTTACAGACTAACTCTCAAAACAATGAGCTGATCACTGGCAGGAAGTAAATATTCAATGTACATTATATAATATACTGTGAAAGAGTAGCCAGATCTCATATAGTCTAAATTTAAGCAGGGTTACTGAAGACACATACGTCTCAATCACCACCACAGCAGTGCAATCAGATTCCAAACAAAGCAAAATTAAATTCTGTCAGCCTTACAGTGAGAAACTTCAATGACTTTCACATAATCCTTTAATACTGCAACATTCCCCTCAGCAAATAAAACCAGTATTCCAGTGTTAGTAGCCTTCCTGGAATCCAAAAACAACTCTGGAGAAAGCAGTTTTCATAGCCAACCAACATTTAATGTAAAGACTGCAATCTGCCTGTGACACAGGAGAGTGGCCATGCTGTGCCAGATCAGTGGTCCTGTGTGTCTAACACTGAAATAAAATGAGCAGGGAAGAACAGAGCACATAACAAGCAATACTTTCACAGGATGTTTCCCTGCCCTTATAATGCCTTCTGTTACATATTTCCATCAACTGTATCCAAGATGTTAATCTTAAAATAATGACAGATTTACATGCATCAGCTGGAACTGTATCAGTAACAAGATAGGGAACTAGTAAACCACAAACCCAGGAAGCACACCTGTCCCACACTTAAATTCAGCACAGGAATGCAAAACAGAGATGCGGTTTCACCATAAAGAGGAATATGGCATCAGCACAGCATCAGACTCACTCTTGATATGCTGTCAGCTTGCTCCTAAATGGGCTCCAAACCATACAGAATGCCTTATATTTTGTGAACACTATCTATAAACATTGAGAATACTTCAAAATCAGAGGAGAAAGAGAATTTGAATTCAGGGGACAAATTCTCAAATTCAAGGCTTCTGTACTAATTCACAAACAAATTTATAACACGTAATCAATTTGCTAGACAGTCCATCTCATTTTCGGAATGCGAGGCTTATAGCAGCCATGTTCTACTAAAACAATTACATAAATCATTCTTAGCTCTCCATTCACACCTTACATAAAACTTAGACTGTTGAACAACTGACATTTCTGTTAGTGTAGAATCTACCTCTGGAACATACAAGATCATGAAACACAAAACACATACTTTAAGTAGTAACCAAATATTCAGAAGATTAGTTATGTATGCATTTGATATTAAATGTATGCAATATGAACTAGCAAATTTCATGCTTCCACAGAGCTATTGCCAATAATAAACATCCAAAGTGGTAACCTAAGTCAGCCTGTTTATTTCAAAACTAACTTTGGAATATTGGTCCTCTCAAAGCAAAACAGACAGCTCATTTCCAGAAAGGTTTTTCTGCAAAGCATAACTTAAGCTCACATACCTTAAAAATTTTCCTCGAAAAATGTTCCTTAGTACAGTTTTCCTATGTCAGCAGTTACTTCCTCTGACTTTCACTTTCTGAAATACACTTTTCTTTCCTTTTCTGGGGACTCTGTGAAAGAAAAACATGTCAAACTTTTTTTTATTATTATTTCAGCATTTTACAATACACTGCAAAACTTAAATGTAGGTAAGTTGCTTTGCATATTCAGATTACTACCAGAAGACAGATTTTTTTTTTTTTTAAGACAGACCTCAAGAAAAAGAGTAAAAACAGACTTCTCAAATGACTCCAAGCAGTAGTTTGCCATCACTTCATACACACAATTTGGAGTGAAGAAATAATTTTGACTCTACACATATAAGAGAAGTTTGGGTGTTTTTTAAGTTCTTGGAATTTCTTATGACACAGTGCATGGCAGTTGAAAAATTAGATTAATTTATTTCTGAACCTCACTCTTGATAAAACAAAAATAGAAACCCATTAGAAGAAAATGAAAGTACAAAAGGCCGAAGTTTGCTATATGAAAGACGAAGTTAGCAGTGGTATTTTCACAACAGTGAAAGAAAACAAGTGGCCACATGAGAAAGGGCCCAGTCAAGGCACAGATTTCTTATGTGGCTCTAAATACACCAATATCTAGAACAGTTAAGAGGTCAGGAAGGATGACTACAGCACTAAAATTTCTAGATGTAACTCTGGACTCCAATGTAGGTGAAACAAACTAACACAATATCTCTGAGGATTTATACTAAGAAAAAGGTATATAAAATATAAAAAATAAGAAACAAGTTTTGCATACAGCTTAAAAGTGCAAGGTATACTGTATAATCTACACCTGGACCCATGCTGTATATTCACTCACAATTCCATGCTAGAATGTCCAGCTTTAGGTGAGACATTCCATAAAGTTTAGCAATGACCTTTTAAGAAAAGACATGAAGCAAAACTGAAAGACAGACACAGTGCATAAGGGTAAAGAAAACAGAACTATTTTCAGTATTCATTATTTAAAACAAAGCTCTGAGCACGGACACATTTACAAAATCTTATGAAGAGACAGTCTTACTTCATATTCAAGAAGGCGTTATTTAGTATTCTTTTCTGGTTACTTAGTGACATTCTAGAAACAAAGAACTGCCTAATATAAATACAAAACTTCCATTCTCCATGACCAAAAATAGAAAAGACTAAGTGATGCTAACACTCAGTCTCAGCAAATGAACAGCAGCTCTGAAAGCAGATACAAAAGGAGAAAAAAACAGAGGAGGCTGTAAGCATCACAAGATTCACCACTTTATTTTTTTTAAATATATAAAATCACTTGTTTCCAAGTCGCAAAGCCCAAGGGAAAGTCTTCACCAGCAAAAAATTACAAGCAGGAGTAAAACTTAAGGGTAAATTTGGCTCCAGTTTTTCCATCACAAATACAAACCAGGAGGAAACATCAGACTATCACTGGACAGGAACACAGAGTCTTAATTATTATTCAAATGGGACTCATGAAAGAAGAACACACACTACACCAGCACCTGAGCACACTCAGCTTTCAAGCAGATGTTAAAGAATTGCATGTGGCAAAATGAGGCCCTTATGAAAATTCCATTTATTGAATGAAATAACAAAATTGGAGCCACTTAAACACAGACAAGTTGTATCTTCTGCTCTTTACACATGGACACAGAGTGCAACCTTTTTAAATTTTTCCTTTTTTTAAGAACTACTCTATTACATATGATAGAGTGGAGAATTTCTTTGTCAGTATAAAAATAAAACACAAATCCAAGCTTTCTTCAGAATTCCAATTACTCTTGCCTTCTTTTTCATCCATGTGCATATTTTCACTGGCATATAGGTCATCAGCAGAATTTAAAACTGGTAATACCAGTCCAGTACTGGTATAATTGATAGGCATACACTAGGTAGTACACAGAAGCACAATAAAAGCTTTCCAGTGAACTGCACAGCCATCTGTCAGAGAGCAATAAAATGTTACAAAATTCCCACTGCTATTTCTGAGCTCAAACACAGCAGAATCTGATACTTACAGACAGCTTGCTAACCCAGTGCAATAATCCACTAGATAATGAAGATAGAAAAGACAGAATTATAACAAGATAAGGATAGAGCAGAGAATCTAGATGACCTGTTGCTTTCTGAAATTACTACCAAGACAGTCAAAGCCATGTCCCCACTAGACCCTTTCCAGACTGAGGATATATAAGGCATTCTCTCACAGTGAAGCATGAGATGAGCATTTAAAAATACCAATAGTAAAAATTCACCAGTCAGATGCTATTGAGCCAAAGTGATAAAGTTGCAACTATTTGATTGCCAAGCTATTAATCCTGAAAAAACTTAGGCTTAAGATGACCTAATAAAAGGGGAATGGAGAGTGGAAAATTTAACAAATCTTTTCAGAGCTGACAAGGCAATTGGCAGAACCACAACAAAGACAGCCTGACTTTGATACTGGACAAGGAATGATGTTTAAGAACCTGTAAACTAGAATAATATGGTGGGAAAAAAACAAACACAGCTTTCGTAGAGGGAAGTCAGACTTCCTAACTTGAATAGTTCTTCGCAACAATCAAAGATCTTGTGGAAACAAGTGTGGGAAGTGGTAGGGAACAAAAGTCTTCTGAGACGTTTCTGCTGATGTCTCTGATAGGAAGACATTAGAGAACTGAAGACCTTGCAGGGTAAAACTTAAGAGACCAAGACTGACAGGCAAGAGAGTCAGAAGTCTCACCAGAATCTGTGCCAGGGCTTGGGCTGCTCTTCAGAATGGTCACCTGCCTATCAGTCATCTCATAAGCATTCCTGCTTTATACAAAATTAGTATGACCAATCAAAACTGACAGATCATTAAAAATTTGCAGAACCTCAGAACACTGAGCAACAAGCATAGAAAACAGCATATGAAGCAACATATCAATAAATGCAACACAATATACTGTACAAGTCATTTAACGCCATCACTAGAAAATATTCTAGCTTTGTCAGAACATAAACCTTCAAAAACATTTGTTCAGTGCTTTGAAGTGGTCAGGTTAGAAACCATCCAGAATATTAGACGGTAATGAAGTGAAGAGAGAGCATAACACATTCTTACACTGCAGGTAACATTCATGGTTTTCCTATATATTCAAATTTTCCTCCCTCATGAAAAACATAAATCACCCAAAAATAAGTAATACTGACAATGGAGCAGCTTCCACACAAAGAAAGTAAAGAGAATTTTTTAGTTCACAAAACAGGTAAGTATAGTGGTTGTAACATCAAAGTACAAAGGGGGAAAAAAAATCATTATAGCACAAAGTGACACAGTATGTCAGATGTCTGAAGTGTTTCCCAGAAGAACTTAAGAATATCAAATGAAATTTTATGAAATTGTTCTTATTTACTTCTTTGCCTATTGAATAATTAAATGAGGTAATTCAATACCTAAGGACATTTCTGAGACCACAAAACAAACAGGTAAAAAAATTACAATAAACTTCCATTAAAAAAACATACCTTTAGAACAGCAGAAGTTCCATTTCAACAAGTACTAGATTTCACTTGGTTGGGTACAAACATCCTTAAACAGTGACCTTCCACTCTCTTACCCCTCCAGTTGTATGAAGACCACGCTTTACCCTAGCAGCTCCTACAGCTGTATTCTCATTAAAAGCACATGCAAATAAGCAGCAGTGAGATCCATCAAAGAATATGATTTACACTCATCAGCAGGTGAAAAAAAAAACCAAACCAGAAAACATGTCTCACACACACAAATGGTAGTAATAGACATGATGGAAGTCACTAATGATCATATGTAAGGCTTATAATTTAAAGACACTGTCTAATTCTTTCACCTTCCACCAAAAAAACCCACATATACATACCTATAGCAGAAAGATTTTTGTCAGACCATCTGATTTAGTATTTCTCTGCCATAAGCATTAGGAAAAACCTTTTCCATGACCAAATCTCACCTTCCCTGTCCCATAACATGAGGTATATGGAAAGGAGACAAGCAATTTTTCTGCAGTATGAATACGCTAATTTTTGACTAAGCAATTCTAATTCTTTCAATCTTTTAATATTTTCTGGAGCACTGCTATCGTCCAGCTGGTCCCCATCTCACTTAGAGCTCAGAAGCTAAAACAATGTGGCACTGTAGGAGCCACCAGCTCTAAGAAGAGCAGAGAGGTTACTTCAAATTACTTTCGATCTGCTTGTCTAAGGGCTTTAAGGTCTTCCCAACAACATGACACTGCATCCTTCTTTATTAAGCAAAAATTACAGGTTGTTTTCCGCAGAACTGCACCCTTCCCTGTTTTCTCCCCCATTTCATATGCATGCAGTTCAGCCCACAGACAGTCAGGGAGCTTTTGTGCTCGCCTGACACCTACTTTGTTCCGGATCACATCACCCATTTGCCAAGAGTATTCTAAATAGTAATCTCATTCTCCACCACACCAGCTACTTCCCTGGTAACTTTCTCAGCATGTTCTTTATCATCTCAGGCCTCTTATGAAAAGAGTGTGCAGAGGGAAGAGCTGACAACTGGTGGTGAACCACGCAGCAAGTGGTGCAATTACTCAAGCACTTTTGCTTCCCTGTTGTAGACGTTTTTACCTCACCGTTGCAGGTAAACAGTAAGACTGAATCTCACCACACATAAGAGTACAAGAAGGTGAAGGCAGATACAGGTTAGGAAGAGAAGAGCCAGGCTAGCTGCCAGAAGTCAGACCTTGCCACCATGACTCAAGACTCAGAGCTGTTGTCTTGTTAACTCTGAAGAAGTTGGTGCAGCATACAAAATAAGTCACACAGGTACTCTTTCCTTTCAAAGGATAAATGCACCTAGTTTCTTGTTACCTTTCATGTGTTTGCATGTAAAAAAGAGCTTTCCTTCCTCTATTTTTCCAAAAACTGAACTTTCCTTAAATTAAGTTCCAGGATGCAAGGAAAGCCAAAGAAGAGCTTCAAGTAGAACCTCAAAAGAGAGTTCCTGACCAATGAATTTTCGCTGAACTCTCAATTCCACAGTATTGCAACATTTACGTCCACACTGCATCTTAAAAAAATTCAACTGAGAAGGATAAGGCTGATAAAACTGATTCTCATGTGGCAGGCACTGTGCATGAGTATCTGCACCCCTGTTAACAAAGTCTAACAGCTGAAGAACCACACTGTTTAGAATTACAAAGAAACATAAAATGCTAAAGTATCCAAGCGTTGGCAAAAACCGAAAATAAAACCCACGCACATCCATGACTCAAGCTTGCTTCAGGTGTAAATTATATAGTGTATTAAAGCAACAAAGAACCAAAGTATTGCATTTTCAAGAGGTTTCTTGTCTTACATGAACAGTGAAGGTAGAAACAGCTTCTAGGAAAAGTGGTGGCAAGAGTCAACAACTAAATTAAAAAGTACATGTAGTAACCTTGTTGACTAATGAGTTACTCCGTGCACAGTTAAATTATTTGTTTAAGGACTTCTTTCATTCAATTAGATACCAAGTTCTCCAGTTTGAAGGCAGGAAGCAATTTTCCTCATATGAAAAATAAAACAAAACAAAACCACCAAACCTCTGAAGGAAGAGTTTTATATGTGGATATCCATCTGCCTTGAGACAAATACATGGCAAGTCAGAATGAACACAGACGCTAAACCCAAGTGCAAAATCCACATTCCAAGGGCACCTTCACAAGTATCTCCTTAGGGAAAACAGGAGGGAAGAATAGTCAAACAGTACTGAGCGTCTCATCATCATGAAGCAGCACCTCAAACTGCTCTTTGGAAAGATTTCAGAACCCAAAGCTCATCTAGCTGCTGCCACTGCACATTTCAACGTAGAAATCAAGAATACTACTAGAAGATTCTTCCAGAAGCACTGCATTAGCTCTCAAGACTTAAGGACAGCCATAGAAAAAGATAAATCTACAGTATGTGAAACACTTAAAAGTCTTGAGGCAGTTTAATTTCTTCTTATGGCCCAATATCAGCCAGAATTTCTTCCTTCAGACAAAACAATTAGATAACAAATCTGCCATCAGTTTGTAATAAATGACAATACTGGTCTCCTCAGGAGAAGCATAATCTAGTTCCAAGTATTTATTGCTCTTTGAAAAGAAATTCAAAGAGCAATCAGGATGTTTCCTCTTCTTTCCTCCTTCATTAAACTAATTACACCCCTCTGGTTCATTAAACCCTCCAATTAGTTAACTCGTTGTTCATTCAGTCTTCTCGAGGTCACATATTTCCTTAGCACCACTGTATCACATTTAGTGTACTTTTATTACACAGCATTTTGTACAGAAAACGTGGTCACAAGGAACATGGGTCCATGAGAGTCCTGCCCCTTTGCAATAGCTGATATTCCAGGCTGTTACACCACCGGAAATATATCACGTGGTTCAGTGAGAGGCGCTGCCTCAAGCCTTTGCTGTTCCTGAACAACTTTTCTGTTCCATGCTCCACATCCTCAAAGATTCCGTGATTACTCCCCCTTTAAATGGGATAGTTACTCTCACTTTAGAGTCACCAGAAAGGCAGATAACTGAACCATGCATTTGTACCTTTTTAAACACTTTAAGTGTGTGGCAAATTTTAATACACACATTCTACAAATACATACAGTGCGAACTTTTTAAGATACATGAAAAAACCAACCCTATCTTTTTTAGATCCAGAGAAATTTTTGGGGTGTCATCAGCCTTCTCAGCTATAAAAAACCCCACTCCTTCTGAAGGGTATTATTCTCATTTGGAAATGCATAAATGGATCAAGATTTAATTAATAGATGTTATAAGCAACAATTGAAAAATTATGAATCTTTGATCCCCCAAGTGTCTGGACAAGGGGTATTGAAGTGCACAGGTGAAAAAAAAAAAGTGTATCTGGACTCTTCAGATGGAAATGCATTTGCATATGTAAGAGTCAGCCCACCTGATCTTTATTGAAATAGGTAATTATTTTATCCCTCAGTTTTTCATTCTGTATCTAAAAGTTATTCCTTCCAGACATTATACCAAGCAGCCAACATGTTATTTAAAAGTGCAATGTTCATCATAACCTAGCACCACCCATGGATATTCTCAAGAAAACAAAATGTTAGGGATAATAATGTTTGTATTGTAGGCAAGGGTTATATAGCTCTCTTGAAATTCTTGCCTTTACTCCAAGATGGCTGAAGGGAACTTGACTGACTTCACCTTTAAAGCCGAAATCCCAACTTCACCTGAGAAAAATTCTGTAGAGGGACACAAGCCATACTATCATAACAAATAAATGTTAACAACACTCTGCCTCCTCACTGCTTAGGAACCAGCAGCTCCCACCCCCTGGAAAGCAGACTATCCACATCCACACTGCTAATCCCTATGTCTCCACTTAAGACTCCTCAAGCGAGGTCTGGGTGACTTTGGTGATGAAATACCAGAGCAGAAGAAATTACTGTGTTACTGTCCACCAAATTGATTTTTTGCATAGGGTATGCACTGCATGCTTCATGGAAACATGAAGCTTTAGGACACAAGGCAAACAGGGATAGGATACCTCCAGAAGACTATTCTGTAAAGGACACAAATCTGCTGCAGCATGCTGAAGCACAGCCTGGAGAAAACTAACCCATGAGATGAGGGCAAGCTAGAAAGCATGCACTATAAACTAAGAGGTCATGGAGGAAGACATGGATTGAATCCAACTGAGATTGACTTCAGTAAGAATGGCATGTAATTACTGTCCTACATTAAGAAAAAAAATTACATAAATGAGAATCTAGGTGCCAGTTACATTTGTTAGAATAGTATCTTCAGATTTACTTAACACATGGACTGATGAGAGATTTTCCACTCCAATTTCAACATTCACCTACTGCAAAAAGTAGAATTGGGTATTAAATGGACTTCCTCTGTCTTTATTACAGACCCTTTACAACTCTTTGCTTTTTCAGAGGCACACTTAAAATTTTTTTTCAGTATTTGGCAAATCAGGGATTTCCTTTTATCTGGTGAACTTCAATTATCACATCTGCTGAAATGTTAAACAACCATCTTATGGAAACTATAGAAGAGGTACTCTCCTTGGGAGGAAACACATCATTAACAGCACCAACATAGAACAGATAGAGCAACAATAAACAAGCATCTGTTCTTCAGATTCCATGTTTTTCTATTTTCTAATCAGTAAAACGCTGCTGTACAGTTTTCCTTAACATTGGCTACAAAAGCTATCCTCACATTTTGCTGAACAGATAACATCTTTGATTTGAAAATACCAGTTTTTACAGTGCTTAAGCTGTCATATTTTTAAATTTAACCACTTCACTTGACTGTACCCCTTATGCATAATACCTGAAATTTACTTGGAATACAAATACTGTGGGGTATTATTTTACACTCAGGAACATTTCAAAGCAGGAGCCACAAATAGGAAGTCAGATGCTATCTGAAAGACACACAAAAGATTAAAGAAAGCCTTAGCATAATTAAAAAAAGCTGAACTTCAACAAACACCGTGGCAGTACACTACACTGAACAGATTTTCACAAATTTATACAATTTAACAGCAGTTAGACCAAGTTTTATGTACTCAAAGATTGTGGTTTATCCTGCAATCCTACTCTTACTAGTCTATAGGTTCACCAGGGGTGAATTTTGTGATTTACTAGCCAAGCAACTAACAACCTCCACCATCTAAGCCACTACTAATATGTTATTTTCCTTACCATCACAGCACTAAATACTCGATAAAATCATTCCTGCCTTGTTAAATAACCATTAAATTTATGCCCTTTTCAACTCCATTTTGTCCTGAGAAATACAGCTTATAACTGCCACTCATAATTCAAATGGCAGACACTACAAATATTTTTATAAACCATGTGAGTTACAATATGGTGCCAATGTACCATATTGTATTAAATTAGATTTTGCCAAGTTTTCTACAGCGAAAAGTTAGACATAAACAGATCTGGTGAAAACCAGCAAAGCTGACAAACCAATCACTGAAATTAAAAGATTCACAAAATGAGGATCAAAACCTAAATGCCACCCTCTTTGGAATTTGTGATTGAATAATTATTTTCACAGTGCTTTTCTCCATAAATGCCCACCTCATTTATTAGAGAGGATGGAGCACTCCAAGTATGAGTCAGCATTCCGTCAGAGGGGCTCAGTTTCACGACCCTATCAGGCTCCTTGCTGGAATGGTATGTCTCCCAGTTACTAAAGAGGCAATTTCAGAGAAGAGCGAGCTTGTGATTAAAGCATTTTAACACTATACTGGATATTATTTCTGTTTCTGGCAAAGAGTTTATGTAATATGCAAAAATTCACAACTTTTCACTAAGTCTTAACGATGGTAATATAGTTTTATGCTTAAGTTTAATTTCTTAATGTCTCAGCTCCTCATATTGAAATAAATCACTTCCAAAATCATAGTATGAAGAGGTTGTGAGACTAAGTGGTGACAACTGTGAGCTGCCTTCAGTCCAAGACTAGAATATCATAGATAAAAATGCCTAATGCATGAAAAACTATTAAGCAGTTACTAAGTATTTTCTTACTAGCACTTAATAAGACAGGATTGCGAATGGACTACAGTATTGTGCAAGTGATACTGTACAGCATACCTACATACAGATTAATAGTACACACACGATGGGTTCATTTCTCCCTCAACACCTGAAAGTTTCTTATGATTGTCTTAAGAGAGAGCTACATCACAGAAACATCTCACAGGATGCAATTACTGCTATTGCTCCACGTTCACCCTGTCAGCAACACCAGGGAAAGACTTAGGTCCGAAGTATTAACTCTCCCAGAGTAGAAAGTAAGCAGAAAGTAAGAACAACCGTATCAGAAAGTCTAACAAAACATGTTTTGCTCTAGGTGTGAGTCCACAGCATAAGCAAGGTTCTAAAAAGCCCACTAACATCTTGAAAAAATCAGTAATTTTGACAAACCCACACAATTGGCCAGAAATCAGTCACTGAAGTGCAGTAAGGTTACAAGTATGATGAGTTGTCTACACAAACTTCTATGACACACCTCTGTATTGTGAGCAGGTTAGTAAGAAACCCAGATACCAAAAAGAAAATTTAAAATTGTAAGTGGTTAAACCACCTGGCAGTTTCTTTCTAGTGTAGAAAGCAACAGTGCAAAGGAGGCTGGTTACAACAAAGCAAGCAGCACTCTGAAGATCCAAAGTACCATGATGTTATAAAGTACAATTCACTCAGATTAAAAACAGCATTAAGTCCTAATTCATTGGGAATTTAGTTTTATCATCATCAGGGAAACTCACACTACTAATTACATTGAAATCCAAACTTAACCCTGCATTTAAACTTGCAGGAGGAAATAGAAAAAAGTTACAGTCATGCTCTTATACATGATTTCATGCTGCAAGATGACAGCAATCAAAACCTGCCATCCAATGAAGCTGTCCTACAAAAGAAAAAAAAAACACACACACAAAAGAAAGACATTTTAGAAGCACTTTTGTTGCTTTTTAACAATTCTTACCAAAACTTCCTATGCACTGTATGCGACCACACATAGAGCACTTAAAAAGAGTGGTAACTGTCTTCTCTCAAACTCTGGAAACAAAGTTATCACTTCCTCTGATTCCCTACTAACACAAAGTTTCCAAAATAAACGCTACAGTTACCTAACGCAAATATTACACAGCAGAACTTTCTCCGTATTTTCATGCACAGTATTTTAAGCCCTTTAAACCCTCCCAAAAATGGTACATATTGAATAATACCAAGACTATCGCCACTGCATAATGAACTTCTCCTCCAAGTTTTCAAAATTCATTTTTATAAGGCAAATACATCAACACTATAATTAGGACAATACTAAGTGGATAGTTTTATCTTAGGCTAAGAGCATACATGAAGTTTACTTCCTGCTAGAAGGAATTCAGGCTTTCCTCTCTTCTGTTGCTGTTTTTCTTCTCCTCCCCCCTCTCCCTCCTTAGCAAAAGAATCTCTTTTCCTTTTCCTAGACCCACTTCCCACACACTGCAAAAGAACTCCTCCCTGTGAAGTGATGACCTCATGCTCCTAGCCCATCTCCTTGTATGGAGCAACTCCGGGCTTGCCGCCAGCTTTCTCTGCCTTCAGCCTGACACGGCAACATACCTTCCTTCACCCTGCTGCTTTCTAGCTGAAGGAACATACCACCGAGGACAGGCAAACCGGGCAGGGAGAGGGGGTCTCCTCATGGACAAAGAACAGGCCACCGGCCTGCCTCACACTCATGTCTGGCACAAACCTACTTTGTGTCACCAAAGCACCTCTGATCGTCATTGCAGGAAGAACCACATCAAACGAAGAACGTTAGTAAGTATGGAAATACATCCTATGTTAGCTACCCAACTAAAATGTGACCCCCGTGTAGACAAACCTTGCTTCCCGCTATTCTCTTGTTTAAATCTCTTAAATCCAGTGAAACAAATGTCACCTCTCCTCTCCCAATGAGGACGCATCTTACCTTCCTTTGCATCACTCTAAAGTTCCTCAGACCCCTCTGTGGCCTGTCTTTACTTTCAAGCAGCAGTATTATTTCTTCAGGATCACTTTACACACTGGCAATACAAACATCAACTGATGAGGGACCACCCTTTAAAAGATTCAGTTGTGACAGGAGTAGAAAATCATAAACCCTGATGGATAATTGAGCTTCTGTTTGGTTAATACCTTGCACACACAAGACTTGATATTCACCTTCAAAGAAATATCTCCAAAGCCCAGCTCTTCTGGGGCTAACATTCTACATGTGTATATTTTAAAGCTCTAGCAGTACTGGCAATTTCTGTCAACACATGGAAGAAGAATTTACAAAAGGACCCAACATACAATGTCACCAGCAATAATCATTTCTGTAACTGAATCTATAATGTATCGATCATTTGCAATTTGCTTTGAGTGTGAGTGGATTGTAAGTGGATTGTAAGAATTTTAAGATTGTAAGAACGTTCCACCTCCTTGAGTCCTCCAAAGAGTAGCACTTGCACCCAGCAAATTACATCACCAATCTCTTTACCATATATTATTTAGCAGGTAAAATTAACTTAGAATAATACCCTATAATTATTTTCTGCTCAGAAAGTTTCATGTCTCATCCCGATTTTTTTTCCACATTGCAACTTCTCAAAGGAAGCTGCAATAGAATACAGCAGAGCATCAAAGTCACTTTGAGTTTCAAAGCAGGGAAAATTATGTCACCTACGAAAAGCAAGGATGCCCTCCTGCAATCCAAAAATAAGTTGGGTCGTTTAACAGAAACCCCAGGTGCTCCTAAAGGCTGTGTCACTTCCAGACCTGTGTGCCCACACAAAGTCAAACCAAACACATTCCAACACTAAAAGGGATGCTTAATGGCCTTCTTCGTACTTCATTCTCAAACACTAAACATGTGAGCATTTAGCAGCCCTGCAAACACCAAAAGCACGAACACACAGAGCACCAACACCCGCAGCGAAAGAGCCAGGCCAGAGGCACCGGGGAGGCCCCACCATCCCAAAAGGAACGTCGAGGTCAAGGAATTCTCTGAGCTGTACAGAACTGCCACAGGGGAGAGAGAAAACAAAAACATAACAAAGCAAAAGCCCTCGGGGCTGTTACACTTATTGGGAGGACGGAACATCACACTGTCCGGCCACCACCACTGCTGGCACGGGAGCAGACACGGTGGAGCCAAAGGACCGGGCATCGAAGGGACGGGCATCGAAGGGATGGGGCACCGAAGGGACGGGATCGGGCACCGAAGGGACGGGATGGGGCACCGAAGGGACGGGATGGGGCACCGAAGGGACGGGATCGGGCACCGAAGGGACGGCCCACGAAGGACCGGGCCCCGGTGATGGTGGAGGTGGGATGGGCTGTGCCGGACCTGCCGGGGAGGAGCCGCCGTCGGGCAAGCGGCGCCCCTGAGGCCGCCCCGGGACTCAGCCGGACTCG
>VXAU01001984.1:64372-140461 GCA_013399695.1 Formicarius rufipectus | reverse complement strand
CCCCCGGCCCCCACCTCCAGCCATGCCCCGTATCCCGGCAACGCCGCTCCCGCCGCATCCCGGGAATATCACCGGGAACACCGCCAGGAACGCCCCCGGGGGGCATCCCCGGGAACACCGCTGGGCAGGGGGGTGTCTGCACCGTGGGTGTTGGCGCTTGGTTGGGGAGGGAGGTGGAGGTGCCGGTGCGAAAGGAACTCCTGGGAAGCGCGGGTGGATGGGCAAGGAGTGTCCTACTTCTTTCGCCACCCCGTTGTTTTGGAAGGGAGAGAAGGGAGAGGCAGCGAGAAGCATAAAATTAAAAAAAAAAAAAAAAGAGAGAGAGAAAAAGAGAAAGAGAACAAGAAAAAAAAAGAAAAAGAGGAAAAAAAAAAGAGAAAAAGAGAAAGAAAGAGAAAGGAAAAAAGGTAAAGAAAAAAGAAAGAAAAAGAAAGAGAAAGAAAGAAAATAAGAAAGAAAGGAAAGAAAGGAAAGGAAGAAGGAAAGAAAGGAAAGGAAAGAAAGGAAAGAAAAGAAAGAAAGGAAAGAAAGGAAGAAAGGAAGAAAGAAAGAAAATAAGAAAGAAAGGAAAGAAAGGAAAGAAAGGAAAGAAAGGAAGGAAAGGAAGGAAAGAAAGAAAGAAAGAAAGAAAGAAAGAAAGAAAGAAAGAAAGAAAGAAAGAAAGAAAGAAAGAAAGAAAGAAAGAAAGAAAGAAAGAAAGAAAGAAAGAAAGAAAGAAAGAAAGAAAGAAAGAAAGAAAGAAAGAAAGAAAGAAAGAAAGAAAGAAAGAAAGAAAGAAAGAAAGAAAGAAAGAAAGAAAGAAAGAAAGAAAGAAAGAAAGAAAGAAAGAAAGAAAGAAAGAAAGAAAGAAAGAAAGAAAGAAAGAAAGAAAGAAAGAAAGAAAGAAAGAAAGAAAGAAAGAAAGAAAGAAAGAAAGAAAGAAAGAAAGAAAGAAAGAAAGAAAGAAAGAAAGAAAGAAAGAAAGAAAGAAAGAAAGAAAGAAAGAAAGAAAGAAAGAAAGAAAGAAAGAAAGAAAGAAAGAAAGAAAGAAAGAAAGAAAGAAAGAAAGAAAGAAAGAAAGAAAGAAAGAAAGAAAGAAAGAAAGAAAGAAAGAAAGAAAGAAAGAAAGAAAGAAAGAAAGAAAGAAAGAAAGAAAGAAAGAAAGAAAGAAAGAAAGAAAGAAAGAAAGAAAGAAAGAAAGAAAGAAAGAAAGAAAGAAAGAAAGAAAGAAAGAAAGAAAGAAAGAAAGAAAGAAAGAAAGAAAGAAAGAAAGAAAGAAAGAAAGAAAGAAAGAAAGAAAGAAAGAAAGAAAGAAAGAAAGAAAGAAAGAAAGAAAGAAAGAAAGAAAGAAAGAAAGAAAGAAAGAAAGAAAGAAAGAAAGAAAGAAAGAAAGAAAGAAAGAAAGAAAGAAAGAAAGAAAGAAAGAAAGAAAGAAAGAAAGAAAGAAAGAAAGAAAGAAAGAAAGAAAGAAAGAAAGAAAGAAAGAAAGAAAGAAAGAAAGAAAGAAAGAAAGAAAGAAAGAAAGAAAGAAAGAAAGAAAGAAAGAAAGAAAGAAAGAAAGAAAGAAAGAAAGAAAGAAAGAAAGAAAGAAAGAAAGAAAGAAAGAAAGAAAGAAAGAAAGAAAGAAAGAAAGAAAGAAAGAAAGAAAGAAAGAAAGAAAGAAGGAGAGAGACTATAGGGAAAAAGAAGGGGACAAAGGAAGGGAAAAAAAAGAAAAGGAATAAAAAGGTAGGGGTTAAAAAGAGGGAAAAAGAGAAAGGAAGGAAAAGAACAGAAATACGGAAGGGAAGAAGGAGAGTCAAAGGGAGGGGGAAAAAAGAAAAAGGTGGGGGAATAGGGAAGACAAGAAAAAGAGGGAGGGGAAAAAGGGGGAAGAAGGGATAAAGGGAGAGGAAAAAAGAAAGGGGAGGAAGTTTTAAAAAAAGAAAACGGGGAAGAAAGGAAAAGAAAGGAGAGGAAGAAGGTGAAAAAGAAGGAGAGGATAAAGAGAGGGCAAAAGGAAGAAGGAAAAAAGGGGGGAAAAGAAAATGGGGAAGAAAGAAAAAATAGGGAAGAAGGGGGAGGGGAACGGAAAAGGAGAGGGAAAGGAATGCAGAGAATAAGAGAAAAAAGAGAGGAAAAAAACAAAAGAGGGAGAAGAAGACAGAAAAGGGAGAAGAAAGAAAGTGGGGAAAAAGGGAGAAGAGAAAGAAAAACCAAAAGAAGGAAAAAAAGGAAGAAAGTGGGAGGGGAAGAAAAAAACAAGGAGAAGAGTTAAAAAAAAAAAAAAAAAAAAAAAACCAGAAAGAAAAATAAGCTATTGTTATGACACTACCTTGATAGGTTTAGGGAAAACCTCTGAGAATTAAAGCTTTTTATGTTGTCATTTGCAATGGTTTGTGTTCAAAACAAATCAATTTAATGAAATAGTAATAGCAAATTCTGGGACTACGATCCATTATACAGAAGAGCCCCTTAACAGGTTAGATTAGAGTTACAGATAAATATCCTTCTTGAGAGATTGCCAGTCACTGGTATTTAGGAAGGAGTCTAAAAAACAAGATATACAAAGAGCAATCATATTCCTGTTCATGGCTTCTTTTTAGACTAGAATGTTTAAAGAGCATTAGTGAAACTTTTCTTTTTCCCATGTGCAGTTTTCCATCTCCATTTAAGACATTCATTTCTTTTTCTTCCAAAACAGTGTGTAGGAATAATTTCCTTTACTCAATCTGCTTATCAAATGAGAAAAAAATCACATTCCTTTGTACCTTATCTGTGTACACCTTTAGGCAAATTGAGACCTAAATACGATTAGACACCAGTTTGCATAATAACAGAAAAAAGGAAAAAAAGCTATTTAGTTGTAGTAGAAATTGGGGTTTTAAGAAGTAATTTAATGGTTGGATATTTCCAACCATGTTAGATTTGGGGTGAAAATCTTGGACACAAACGCTGGATTCAGTATAAAAAAATGCAAACAGCCTGATTCAGTCTTGGCTCATCTAAAACATAAACTATTTTATTGGGCAAATATCTTGTCAGCCTCATGAGGCTATAGAAGATGTTTTATGATTTTTGTCTACAGTTTGGTAACTTAGCTGACCTTGAGAGCCTTCAACTTGGTGAAAACTGTTAGAGAATAGTATGAAGGCAGAAAAAACTCTCCTCCTTAGATTAGAATTTTTTAAACTTCACTGAAGGACCTACTTAATTTTTGAAGAAGAAAGAATTCTATGTGCTCTTTTTTTTTTTTTTTTTCCCTAGCAAGGTATTTTTTTCCTGAAGCTTTTATTTTTTGGAGATGAAGAAGAGATGGGCCCATATTGTAGTCACAGCAGTGTAGTGTAGACATACATAAAATATTCTGAAAATCAAATTGTTAATTTTATATAGGAAATGCAATGATTAATTGAATACAAAATCTTTACAGGTATATCAAAGTACTCCAATTAAAATCCAAATTAGCAGCTTTGCTTCTAAAAGGACACAGATCTTCATCCTTTTCTCTCCTCCCTATCCCAGTTCTTCTGGTTTCTGCACACATTCCTTCGCTCAGCCCAAAACATGATTTCTGCCAGCCTCTCTGCTATGCTCCTGTTTACGAAGGGTGTCAGTGGTGGATGGAGAAGGGGCCTCATGATGCTTTTGGTATTGAACAATACAGAGATCAACCTGAGATCACCAATCCCAAAGTTAAACACTGAGAAGAAATGTATTCCCTGGCAGAAACTGGCACAGGTGAGGATGTGGCAAAGTTCCTGATGAAGGAACCAAGGGACAGTGCTGGTAACTGATCTAAAGATGCTGAGCTGGCACAGCCACCCCAGGTACATCTGACTGGCAGTCAATCACTTTAACTATAAAACCCCAGCCTCTCTTTTTAACACAGGGAATTCTAGCACAGCCTTCCTTGGAGTATGTGTGGATATTCCACCCTTGGATGGGAACATCCCTCAGGGTTACTCCTCGAGGCTCTGCAGAAGAGATTTACCCAGGATTGTTGGTATGGGTGCGTAACATCTCTACTTAATAATAGTTTTGCTAGCTTTAATATCATTTCTTCAATATTTCTTCAATAAATCACACACTATGCTAGTAGTTATAACCATCTACACTGTATAGTAATGAATTCTGACTAAGATCCCTTGGTCTAAGCATTATTATAATCAGTTTAAATAAGTGATTTTACTGTATTGGTTTGCAATCCTTAACTCAGCAGAGCAAAGCTGTGTAAAGGTTCAGTTACATCTACACAAACCTTCAGACAAGAACTGTTGACCAAATCTGGGACTGGGATTGGATCCAACCACACCTAGGCTCCTCCCTGGGGAGGAGCATCCTTTCTGAACCTCATGACTCAGCGGGAGGGTTTAATTGATAAACCTGGTTGAAAACTTGAACTCTGCCCAAAACAGCTCATACCTGTCAAATCCTAGACACTGTATCTTCACGCTAAACCCAAGATGATTGACACTATTACTTTAAATATACAGTTTTGGACTGTACACGCACAGTACACGATACCACCCAGTACACATACACAGACCTTATTGCAAAACTGCCTCCCAAGAAACTCAACAAGCACCTGGACATGTGCCAAGTTCTGGGGTGTAGCACCTCAACAGCTACCAGGCAGAGAGCTTCATGGCCCAGCTAGCTGAAACAATAGCAACTGTCTAGTAAAAATACATTAAGAAATCAGTTTAGGATCCTGGGTCTTTCTTCACCTCTCACATGACCCATCTTTTGTAAGCTCAGGCTTTAGTTTCTTCCGGCTTCCCAACTACCAGAGAATTTTCAGTCTTTCTACTGTAATCTATTTGCCCGCCATTGTGACCCTAGAAATATCAGGGATTGGCTTCTTAAACAGTAAAACTCTTGTCCTGTGCAGTTAAGCTCTATGTTTCAAGAATCCTTTTCCTTTTGTTCCTCTGTTTGTTGCAACTCCTCTGGCACACTGCAAGTCTAAAATTCAGTCAGCATAGTTTCATAATTTTTATTGCCTCTTTTCTTCCTTTATCTAATTTCTTGTTTTAAGGCTCATTGACTAAGATTCCTGGATGTGGCAAGCAAGTTCTCTGCTCTATACTGTGGGTACTCATGTTGACAAACATTGAAGTTATTCTTAGGGGACAGATACTGTAGCACTGTGTTACTCCAAGAACAATAACAATTTTAAGTTAAATTACATGCTTGGAAAGGAAATATAGATGTAGGAAATAGAGAGATGGAAAGTTCTTCGTTATTACTCCTTCAAAATGCTGAAGTAAAATGGGAGTCATTGCAAAACTCAACATTAAAAGAATCTCCTGGATATACTAAAGAATTCTATTATACTCATGTCAGTAATACAGAAAAGTTAATATAGATATATACTCAGGAGAAAAGTTTTCAAAGGGATGTCTGTGAAGATAATTTTTGTTTTGTTTTGTTTTTTCAAAAAAATCCCCTGTTATCTCAGGTTTTTAACCAGCAGTATGTTTCCTTGATCCCCATCACGGGCATATTAATTCTTTCCTATTGAGTTGGACTTGCTGCAGTTCTTTGATGACTTAAACATGAATGAGTTTATTTTTCTAAACCATTGTGCATCTTTGAAAAAATAAATTGAAGTTTAAAATTTTACTCATTCTTTTCTTATTTTCTGTCACTATTATTGTAAAGAAATAGAGAAAAAAGCTTTAAATAATTAGACAAATTCAGTATTAAAACACCAGAACTTCTGTGTTAGAAACAGAATAATGTTACTACCACTATTGTGAAAATTACTCTGGTTCTTTCATTACGTATCTAGGTAATAACATCATAAAACACAGGCATGTGAATGCAGAGCTAAGCAAAAGCTGAGCTCTCTTTTTACCTCTGCCATAGGTTTTATACTTTCTTTGAGGGTTGTTAGAAGGTGTAGATTGTTAATGTTTATAAAGAATTTTCAAATTGTTGTGTGAAAAATGTTAAAAAAATGCAAATAATAGTAAGCAAAGTAAGGATATTATAGTTATTCTGATTATTTAAATCTAATTTTCATATTCTATTTAGAGACTTTTATTATTACTTGCTATTTTTCTTCTCTCTACTCTTCTCCCACCCCCATTTTGTACTTCACATTTTGACTTTCAATGGCTGTTTCTATGACAACACCACGATCTGACTAGTGCAGCCTTCAGACCCTTTTCAAATCTGTGCTGTGCTATTTAAAACTACAGATTTTATATTTTAAGGGCCTGGAGGTTTCCTCAGAATAACCCACTAGGATTTTCCCAATCATAAGCTATGGTGCAGATATGCATTCCAAAATCCTAGTACCTGCCAATGCTTTCCTATCACTGAACACATTAATTTGAATATTTGCCTCTCTAGGGCATGGTGGCTAAGTAGATGGTGGTGGAACTACCAGAAATAAACATATAACCATAAACATATATATATGTATACTTATGTGTATATACACAAACAAATAGGCAGGCACAATTTGGTTTTCATTTGTGTGAATGGGAATCTACCACAGAACTTATCAGAGAAGTATTTTTAAGCAATGAATGAAAACTCATCAGACATTAGGAAAGGTTGCCTGTATTGTGAATGAATTCAAATCATGGGTTTATTCTTAAAAGATGCTACTGATCCCTGCTAATGCCTAAATAAATTAAAAAAATAAAAAAAAAAAAAATAAAAAAAAAAATTAAAAAAAAGGCAAAAAAGCATGTAATGGAGGGTTCACTCTTTGTCCTAAAATAAGGACAAGCCTACAATCTTCTGATTTCCTAAAAATACTTAAATTCCATATACATTTACTACTGTTACCATTAATTACAGTCATAGGCTTCAGCCTAATAGGTGGTCACAGACACACTGTGCAGGTGCTGGAGCAGACCCACTGTAATCTACGCATGGGATTTTGTTAGTGCCCCAAGTCTATTTGTGATAAGGGAGGGGACAGGAGACCTACATATAAGTTCCTGAGCACTTAGGTCATTTAAAAAAATAATTACAGAGCTTATGCAAAGTCATCACAAACGAACGTCCCATACTCCTCATATGACAAAGCCCTGGTTTTATCCTGTACATCAGATGGCATTGCATGCCAATACCTTTAGCTCTACCTATATGGGACAAACACTGTTAATCCATAACATGCCCCTGACCAAACTGAGTTTTATCTCCTGTGAATTTTATTTTTTTTTTCAAATTTCTCTTCATTTGCTGACTGCAGAGCTAGTTATTACTCTTAAGTTTGAAGAATAAAAATTTGTCAGCTAAATGTCTCTTCTTGGAGATCACAGCATTTATATCTTGCTCCTTANTTACAGACAGGAGGTGATGAGTGGCCGGTGCTGGGGTGCCCCGGGGGGTTGGTGGATGGAAAAAAAAAAGGCTTTGGTGTGTCCCTCCGAGGCTGTTCAAATCCCTCTGTGGGGTCGGTGGGGAGAAGCCGCTCAGGAAGGGTAAAAAGGGCTGGGATCCTCTTCCCTCCGCTGGTGGTTGGAGGGTGAATGTCTCTCTGGGCTGAAGGTGCTGATGCGAAGGCTAGCAATGTCTTCTCTCTCTCGGGCACAGGGAAATCCAAATCAGGGATTGGAAAATGGGAGGAAAAAAGGAAAGAAACCAAACTCCCAGGCAGAGGTTTCTTCCTGAGCCGTCTCCCCCCGCCAAACTGCAAAACCAGAGTGTTCACTTCCCCCACCCCAGTGACTCACCAGTCACCTTGCTTCTTTTGTTAAAGGCAATGGATGAAGATAGGCCTATTCGCCCCTCATTCTGGTGGTAGGGGAAAGAAAAATTACACTTGATTCTAAAACTATAACATTTATCCAGATGGGAAAATGATGTGAATCTTTACCATGCACATAGTACAGAAGCCACCTCAAAATATTTCAACAGTGTTAAGGCAAATTAATTTTCAATCTGCAAGAAAACATGACAGCTATATGTTTTACCTAGGTAAAAGCACACTGCGATTCCTGTTGACATTTTCTTTCACATTGCAGATTCATGATTTTAAACCTTAGGAAACTGCCTTAAGTCAGTATTGGTTCCTCTGCTACCCTTCCGCCTTAGAGATATTTCCCTCCTCAGTCTTCAGCATTTTCCCTCACTTCTGCTTCCAGAAATGTTTATGCAACTGTTCTGCAAAAGAAATAAAGGAGATGATCTGGCCTGTTATTTTAAAATATACATAATTTCATTATATAAGTCTTGTTATGCATTTTTAAACTAGGTGTGTTCCCTGTCTGCTTAACATTACAGCCAGAAAACTAGTTGGGTCGGCACAACTCAGCCACACAAGGCCAGGTATGAGCAGTCACAGAAGGGGGACAAGTGTGGCAATGCCTCAGTCTGCTATTGCCACTAAAGAGTGCAGGTCCTGAAGTGAGAGGCTGAAATTACCTCTTTGGTGGCATCATACTGGCTCCTCCAAGCCTAGGATAGGAAATCTTTTCTGCTCTGAGGAGGAAACAGTAGTGTAATGTACATGCTATTCTGCTTTATATGCCTAAACAAATCATGGCCTTCACTGTGAATATGTTTGTAGAAAGCAGTAGTTGTCAGTGTATTAAAAACAAAAACACCCACCAAAACCAAATAACAACAACAACAACAACAACAAAAATCAAACCCCCAAAACAAAACAAACCTCCCCCCACAACTCCTTGAGGACAAATTCCAGCTTAAATATTCCTGCTTCTTTCCCACAATGCACATTCCTCCTCCCATGCTGCAATACCCTAAGTTATGCTGACACAGCTGTTGGTAGGATTGCATTCAGAACAAAACTGATAAAGCAAAATAAAACCCTGAAAATAGACAAAAGGCCCTTTAAAACAGTACTTGTTAATCTATGATCTAGAAGTTGAGCCTTTGCCTTGAGACAACAGCATGTTTTTCAGAACAGGTTAACCTACCTGAACAGGTTATGTTTATGCCTACTATGATAAATGACAGGAGTCTTTCTAAAACGTAACAGCAGCAGAATTAAGATGAACATCTTCACTAGCTTGAAAATCCCCAAGAAAGCATGCACAAAACAGAATGTAGAGTTTATAAGATTACGCATTTCTTAGGTGTTGTTCCTTTAAGGGAAACCTTTTAGGGTGAAAGATTTGTGTAAACTTTTATCCACAGCACCATGGCTGGTTGAGTGACTTGACATCTTTATAGGAAAATGATGGAGAGTCAGTGTACCAAGAGATGGAACTTCCTCTAAACCTCTCCCTAGATGTAACAAAAAAGTTGTACAAATTTGATTTGTGAAATTAGATTACTCTGCCTTTATTTTAAGTTTTGTCTGTTGCCAAGGGTAATTTCAATATTAAGACCTGTAAAACTATTTTCCTCCGTTTCCCATTTCCATACATTGAAGGGCTTTTTTCTTAGTGGGATAAAAATTGCCCCATATTTTATAATTTTGGTTTTGTTACTTCAATAGATCTTGAGGTAAAAGCCAAACTTTTGTTGTTGTCTCGATGTCAGAAACATCTTATTAAAATCCTATGTCTTTGTGTAATAGAACTGTCCTGTCTGGCAATATTTTTTCAGTACCTATTAGTAAGAGAGTACCCAGGGGGACACCATGTCATTGCAAACTACTGAGCTGAAGAATTTAGGAAGAGACAACAGTGCAGTTCCCAAGGCTAAAAAAATGTCAATTTTGTCATTATTTACTTTGAAGCTTTTATGGAGAGACACAGAGATCTCTTTAGAAGTTCTCCAAAATGGAAATTCTCCTTGTCAGAAACTGCTTTAGATTTCTGGAGCTCAGTCTCCTGGGATACTTTACACATCATTACTTTTCTTGAAGTAGAATAGATTTCACAACTGCAATTGGCTTTTAAGTATTACACAGCACAGCAATAATAACTGGATACAAACATCTACCTGCCACACAGTTTCTGACATTCTAAGAGTCCATCCCTAACTGCTTCTAAGTATCTAAGAGCTCACACATCCTTGCCTGGAAAGACCAGTTAGTCAGGTCTGCGAATAAGCATACGTACATTAAGAAATGGATTCTCTGAGGGTGAACTGGGGAGGGGAGAAGGAATTTAAAAAATATATATTAAAAAAAAAAGAGAAAGGGGGTCAACAGTTTTCTCAGATTTTAATACAAACTCTTCTACTACTAGATGCTACTGGTAAAACCATAGCAAGTTGATTAGCTGCTAGTCTGGTGCTTGCTGACATATCTAGCATGTTATGCCACTGGACATGCAATGAGTGTTCATTCAATTGTATCACATTTCTACAGTTCTTTTGTATTAGAACTAGAACTAGAATATGCTATTCCTTACTCATTAACTGTGTGAGAAACAAGAAGGGTTCTTCTTATCTTCAGAAATAAGAGGATTAAAATGAGTATGAAATGAAAAGTTATCAGAGATTTTGAAAGAGACATTTGATCTCTAATGCGTCTCTGGCCATAGTTCAGGTAGCCCCTGGCAGGCCTACACAGTCTTTTGAGGATGGCTGAGCACACATAAACACCTTTCCAGGAGGCCTTTGGCAAGTGAAACCAGTTGTAGGATTTGCAGACAAGAGTTTCATGCAACAGCGACCCTTATTCCAGAAAGCAGGAAGCTTTTCCTGTAAAGTACCAAGACCTCCCCCAGTGAAGCCCATGTGTAGCAACACTGATGGAGTGGGAGCACATCCAACAGCCAACGCTGTGAATTCCACAGCTTGCAGCAATACACACCAAAATAGGCAGATATCCATCTTCCAACTTTGAACACCTGCAGGTGAAGCTGTAACAAATTGATTAGTGGTTTGGTTTGGTTTTGAGGCCTTTTTTTGCCCTTGTCTAATCAGCTGCAGTAAATCAATTGTGCCCTCTGGAAACCAAAGCAGGATAAGGCAAGTTTCTGACTTGATTCAATTTCATTATTTAAATAAAAATGTCAGCAAAATATATTTTAAATGAAACATTTATTGAAATAATTTGCTTTGTTTCATAAATGTTAACATCATCTCTCCTTTTTTTGCATTATAAGTAATTATGAATAGTATTTCTTGTAAAACATAGGATTTTTCCCACTCTAATAGATATTCTAGGATTATCTTTATGCCATTTTAGTAGAAGATGCACTAGAATTGTTGATGCAAGTGCACAGAATATAATGTCTGTATCTTACCAGCATACCTCACTTTTAATATCGAATTACAGAAATTTCTTGGCTGGTTTATTTTGAATAACTGGAACAGTGCTCATGCTTAGCTAAAAAATAATCTTTTTCAACTGCAGGGAATACTGTTTTATTCCAATTTATTATGATACTTTGTGCATTTGAAGACATATTCTCTGCATTTCATCTGAATCTCTTTTTATACAATTTGTAAATGCAACGACGTGCCTAACCTTGAAAAGAGTGAATGTAGCAAGACTGGTTTTGCTGCATTAATTCAAGATATCAATTGACACCTTTTCTATGTATTACCCAAATAAACATCTGTGTCAATATCTCACATTTTTATTCCTGTTTCAAGCAAGATATGGCAGAATTATTAACTTGAACCCTCCGTATGATAATTTGGAGAATTATGAGCCCCACAAGTATCTGTCACCATGTGACAAGGTGAGATGCTATGTTTCCAGACTTTTTATCTATACATTGCATTTGTGAGTGCTGAGTACCAGGTAACTCAAAACGTAATCAAGACTAGCCAGGTGCCAGAACACAGCGAGGACCAGGTAATTCCTAGGGACCGGTATCTCCTCAGGCCCAGGGAGACAAGGGGAACCCCAGTTCTAGGATACAGGGACTTCACCAGCAGTCTCAGCACCCCAGGAAGGCAGCAGGGCAAGTGCTCAGTGTGGGTGGGATGCAGGCAAGAGCACCATCAAATTTGGGGCATCTCTCAAATCTATCAGGATTGGGCAGGTCTGAGATCAAACCTGGAAACCAGCCTACAGATCAGCATATGGGCAGGTGTGGCTGGAGGCCAGAACTCCTTAAATGGAGCCCTTGTGCCCAAGGAAGAGGATGGCAGTTCATCACAAGAGTGAGGGTCCCATACGAGGCTGATAAGAGCTACTGAAGTCAAGTAGTGCCCTACCAGAAGATCACCAGGAAGGGGTATTTGTGGGAGATGAATGTTCTCTTTGTAACCTTCTGCTTCATTTGCACCAGTTTGTTAACACTGGTGTCCAAAACTGGATGCAGCAGTACTCTAGATGTGGTCTGACAGCATGGTTACTTCATTTAACCTGTGCTTATGTTAGCACAGGCTGGGTACAGTTCGTGCTGTTGGCCTTCCTTGCTACAGGGCACATGTCTGACTCACTCAAGGTGCTGTACACCAGCACCTGCAGGTCTCCTCCAACAGAGCTGCTCCCCATTTCATTCCTTTGTTTTTGCATCCGTAACATCCTAATCTAGATACAGGAATGTTGTCCAGGAGGATGTTTGAAACCTTACCAGACTCACAATATAGTTAGTGAATGAAAGTGAAAACGCAATGGTAAAGGGTTCAAAAATTTAAAGATTGAGACAAATTAGTGTTGGCCACTTAGTTGTGCAGACCTTATGTTGTGTTTGCATATTAGTAGCTGTTATGAGAATCACAAAATTGATACTTCATAGAATCAAAGAATCATAGAATGGTTTGATTGAAAGAGATATTTAAAAGTTATGTAGTGCAGGCCCCTGAAATAAGCAGGGACATCATCAAACAGACCATGTTGCTTAGACCACTGTCCAGCCTGAGCTTGAATAATTCCAGGAATGGGGCATCTACATTAACTCTGACCAACCTGTTCCAGTATTTCATCACCCTATGACAAAGAATTTCTACGTTACCTAGTCTTAATCTACCTTCTTTAGGTATAAAACCTCTTGTGCTATTGCTACAGCACTTGTTAAATACTCCTTCCTCGTCTTTCTTATAAGCCCCTTTCAATTATTTAAAGGTCACAATAAAATCTCAGCCTTCTGTGCTACAGAATGAACAACTCCAACCATGGTAATTTTTGTGGATGTCCTCTGGACTCGCCTCAGCAGGTCCATGTCCTCGCTGTGCTGGAACCCCAGGGCTGGAGGCAGCACTGCAGGTGGGTCTCACCAGAGCAGAGCAGAGGGGCAGAATCCTCTCCCTCTCCTGTTGCCCACCCTGCTGTGGATGCAGCCCAGGACACACTTGGCTGTGTGGGCTGTGAGTGCCCATGGATGGCTCATGCCCAACCTCTCACCCACCAACACCCCAAAGTCCTTCCCATCAGGGCAGCTCCTGATCTGTTCATCTCCAGTCTGTGCTGGTACTGGGGATTGCCCCTGACCCAGGAGCAGCTCCAGCTCTTGGTCTTGTTAACCCTCATGAGATTCCCATGGGCCCACTTCTTGAACTCATCCAGGTCCTGGTGGAATGCATGCCATCCTTCAGGTGTGTCAGTGGCACTCCTAGGCTTGGAGTCCTCTGCAAACTTTCTGCAGGAGCATTGGCCCACCGGCCATGTCACTGGTGGAAGTATTAAACACTATTGGCCCCTGCACTGGTTCCTTGTCTTAGACTACTTGATGTGACAACTTCAATGAGCTTATTCTAAGATAGATTTCCATACACAATTAAATAAAATTCATCTGAGTTTGCTGTGTTCTTCTCTTCACAGCAGTTCTGCTTTTCATGTGGTACAGAAGTAGTGTTCTAACTTTAAGCAGTAAATGCTGTGTCTTTTCTGTCTTTTCTTCCCACTCTTCAGTTTCCTTAAATAACAGTAGCATCTAAAAACATTTCTCACATTCATCTTCCAATGCCATATGAGTAGTCCATATTCAAATCTGCCTATGTCCAGCTGTTACAGGGTACCACTACAAGCAATCTGGTAAAACTTTGATGTAAACTATAGGATCATATCCATTCCTAAATCTAAATTCACTTGAGAGTTTTGAGATTTAGCTGTAACCAAATTTTGGAATAAATCCTTTGATTCTTTCATCTTGAATTTCAATGCTTGCTGGACATAAATTGGTTTCTGGAGATAATGGATGTTGAGTATCACCAGCAGGAAAGCTGGTGTTAATTCACTGTTGTGAAAATCTGTAACTTTTCTCTAGAAAAAAAGCTTTGTGGTATGTTCGTGTGGTTTTTGTTTTAACTCTCTTATCCTGTTTCTGGATGAATCCAGTAGACATCTGCAGTTGAAAATTATTACCTGATGAACTGGACCAATAAATCCAACCTCGTGAGCATCGGTCATAACCATAACTCGGCAAATTGAGAGTGAGTATAGAATTAATGGACAACAGCATTGTGAGGCTCTAAAATGGTGACCAACTTAGGCAACTATCAAAGAGTGGCTGTTCACCTACTAAATTGCTTCTTTTCATTTAATTGGTAGCCATTCCTTTAATTTTCACATAAAATCACTTGCACTTTTATTGAGAGAAAAGAGGATGAAATTTAGATTAGAATCCACCTAAGGATAAAAAGAAGGATTAATGCTCCACGCTCCATCTGTGTATTAAATTTTTAAACTTTTTTCTCAAGTTCCTAGATGATAGCTATGAATTCTGGCATAAATCTCTTATTAAAACTGCATGCAATCTTTTCTAGAATAAAGATTGGAATGCCAACCAATAAAGTCTCAAAACCTTATATAGCAGTGATCATCCCCCAGAAACGAACAATGCTATAAAAATGAGCAGTCTTCTGTTCCTGACTCACAGTATTAGCAGTACAATCCAGATCTGTGTATGAAGTCATTTGCAATAAGCCACACAAGTTACTTTCACAGCTATTAAATTCAAATGCTACTAAAATCTTTGGAGTGCCTATCTTAGTGTATTCCCTGGCATATTTTTGTCTGCTGCCTAACATTACCCAGAATTATCCTTGAGTGTGATTTGGGACTCAGAATTTATGGGGGCCTTCTGGCTCTGACAAGTAGTCAGCTTACAGCTCCTCTTTTGAAGACCTACCTGAGACCCAGCTAGAAGAGCTGCAGTCACTCTCTGCCATTTGGCCTCCATTTTCACTAACACTTTCCTGGTACCCTTATTTTACTGGTCCTCCTGACTCTACTTGTCATGACATGCAGTCAGTAGTGCTTAGGGTCCTTTCACATCTATAAGACAGGGGAAAAGGGAGAGGATTTCTCATTCACATGTTTTTTTTCTAAAAGGGACACTTCTTTGTGTGTATTTAAGTGACCTAAAAAATACTCCTCATCAGAATGATCTCTGCAGAGTAGTATAAAAGTATTTCCCAACTACTAATGCCCTAAATATAACCCAGGTTGCAAGTTCCGTAAGACTTCCCTACATTGCCCTCTATCATTATTTCCTGATGTTGCAACAAGTGAAGAACTGTGAGCATGTTGGCACCACTCAGACAGAAAAAATCCTGTTGTCCAATATTGTCTTCATACTCATGCATTAAACATTATATAAAATATTAGTCCTATACAAAGAGTGTGATGCTCAGGATCTCTGATGTGCTACTGGCTTTCTACTGACAGCAGACAATGCTAATTGTGATGACAGAGTTGAACATGTTCTGTTTTGCTTGGACAAAGCTGAATCAGCAGTGTTTACCCTGTTTATGTTATTGAGCCTTCTGGGTCATAGTCCCAATGGACTGCTCCAGCAGTCAGCAAGTGAATACTGTTTTCCCATGGCCACATACTGGGATTCTTAAGAAAGTTATCCAAGCACTAGGAATATCTACTAAGGGAATATTTAATCTTTCTTTATGCAACTGGCTTAACCAAGGTCATTTTAGCAGAGAAGGATCCAATTCAAGCAGTTTTTATCATGTTTGATCTGGGGAATGAAGTTTGTAATTATGAATTATTTAGTCCATTCTTGTATATGGCTCTTTTTAAAGAAAAACAGTTGAGCTACACATGGCAGTAATGATTCAGGAAAAGAAGTGGAAAACCTGAATAGGTTTATTCAAAATTGTAAAGGCTATCTGCTCTTCAGAAACACTCCAAACTGGAATCCATTTGGTATAGGTTTTAATAATAGATCTCTTGAAAAAGTGTCAGAGGTCTTTTAATGGCAGTAACCTGTCAGGCCAAATTGTTGGGCCTGTTTAAAAAATTGTGCCCTTGAAACTGTATCTTCCTTTGAATTTTGCACTACAACATATGGCCAGAATTGTATTAGAGATTAAATATCTCTTTCAAAATCTCTGATAACCTTTCATTTCATACTCATTTTATTCCTCTTGTTTCTGAAGATAAGAAGAACCCTTCTTGTTTCTCACATAGGTAATTACTAAAGAATAAGTTCCAGTTCTAATACAAAAGAAGAATATTTTAGGAGAAGTTGGAAAGGTAAGGAAGAGCAAAAAAATATTAAATGGCAGCTATATAAGAGTGTTTTTCTGCTGTGATTTATTTTCTGTTCATCCCTGCCTGTTGATGGCATAACATACCCAGAGCTGCACTGTTGTGTTGTGCTGATCTATCTGTTCCAGCCACTGACTACCATGCTATGAAAATCTATTTTTCTGCTTAATTTTCTACTGTATAGAAATTATTTTTTCACCCTCTGCTGAACTTTTTCTTAGCTTGATATTTGTAAGAAATTCCTACTGAGTTTTTTTTTTTTTGCTTGCACTCTAATGATATCGTTGGTTCACACTGTTACTGTAACTAACAGTATTTTACTATAACTAATAGTATTTTTTGGTTGCTAGAGGATTTTTATTTTTCCTGTCACTCATGGACTTTTCTTTATTCTTTTTATTTTAAGGAAAGTACTTTTCATCCATAGTTATCAGAATGTCTACTGGATTTGTAGGTGTGTGTTTGCAAAACTTAGATTTCTCTGAATGATAGATTCAGGACAGTATACCTCATGTCACACTTCAGAAATCAAATTATAAAATTTTTCCTTGGCTACCACCTGTTATCTGACAGATTTAGACAGCTGCTATTGCTGATCTCTGTGAAGGGCTGCATCTTAATCCTGCTGGAATAAATAAATAATTTAAGTGCTGTTCCCCAGAACCATCATATGAAGGAGACATATATCTTATGACAGCTTTTGTAAACATTAGAAATAGCAGGAAGACAATTTGCTGTGAAACTTATTATGCATTCTCTATTTCACCAGTGCACAAAGCTTAGTCTTGTAACCTGCTGTACAAGAACCTCCCACATAGGAATTCTGACCAAGCAATTTCCCATCAATCTTAAAATAGTGTATCTTGAAACAAAAAGTGAGTATAATAGATCAAATTTCTTACAATTAAACTACAGCTTACCAGTTTTCTGAATGAACTCACAAGACATAAGACCTTTTGAAAATCTGTATGCCACTGGGCTTTTGAAGCGTAATATTTGAATAATAATTGAAACCAGTGTCAAGAAGATCCTAGAAAATATGTCCCTTTTTAAAATTTTTCTCTGTGGTTTTTAGTAAGTTTGTTGCTTTATGAAGGGAGAATCCAGTCCTTGAATCCAAAATCATGAAGACCTCGGTAAAGTCATCCCCTTTCAGGCATGACCAAGGCACCAAAAGTCTCTATGGTCACAGAATCTTTAAAAAACAAGGACAATCAGGTGAAGAAAAAATCCCTTAAAAAAACTTGAGAAGTCTGGTCTCCTTCAGGTTGCTGGCTCTCTGAAGGGAAGTCATTGTGCAAAATTACGCACCAGCAACATTCACATTTTCTGCAGAGCACTGAATGGGAAGAGGATGCAATTGGGTACAATTTCTTTATCATAATGACTTCTTTAAGAATTGCCTGATCTATGGCTTAATTGTTCACAAAAATTAAATGCTACATTAGCAGTCTTCCAACTGGATTTCTTTGCATATCACCTGTACAGAAAATCTTTAATTATAAGCAAGTTTTTTAGAGTTAGTGCAGTTCCGTCTTTATGGAATAATAGAACAAAGAAATATTTGATACAGGTAAACCAGAAGTCTTCCTTTAATTTACTTGTAATAAGTCTAATACATTAATTTGTTTGTACCATCTTAGTCCAAATTCTTCCGGTTTCAAAGAGCAAGTGCTATAAGGTTGAAGATTATATAGTGTAGGTAACAGGCACTATAAAAGACCAGATTTTCATTTTATGTACAAAGTGTAGATTCAGCCTTACTAACAGAGTTGTGTTTCACACCTCTTTTACACAAGGTTTGTGAAAAGCTCTATACAACTTGATTTAAACTATAGTTAGATTTATTTTACTGCAATATAGAGTAGTGATTGCAGGGCGTTAGTAACAGGATCATAAAGAGATATAGCTTCTCTATGCACCATTTAGAGATGGAGCCGAGAGGAAGGAGTGAAAGAATGTGGACTTTTGTTTGTATGCTATTTATTTTAAAATATTTATTGAATGATTCCACCAGCTTACTATGGGACAAGAGGACCAAGGTATGTGCAGTGTTTTTTATTTCTCTTCAGGCCTGGAAAAACAAAGGACTCTGAATTTCCCCTCTCATGTTTCTTTCAACCTGTCATTTAGATTTTCTAGGGTGAGAATGAATTGCCATTGTTGTGCCTGTTTGGTGCTTGTTCCCTCTGTTAAGACCATCCAGGCTGCCTTGTCAGATTGGCTGAGTAATGCAGAGTCTACAAGCTTACACTCAGTAACTTAGGACTTCTTTTGTTTGTGGTAGTCATTTACTGATTGCTGAACAGGTTCCAATAATGAGCAGTTCACCAAGGTTTACAAGTTGAGTGTACATATGAATATTTCTAGTAATAAGTATACTTGAAAGACTTACTTTTTATTAAAACTGTAACAAAACAGCAGTTAAAACCTGAATCACTGCATGGTGAGTTGCCTATTTCTGAGACCCAAACCATTGAATTCTCCAGTTTTGAAGGAACACATGCAAAACAAAATCTGTTATTTATAAAGACATTAAGGTGATGTGAAATAAAGTTGGGAATGCAGCATCATTGTGATTCAGATGAGCAATTTATTTACTAATATTCAATTCTTTTATCTTGAAGCCTGTCCTACACCTCATCACAATGGCGTTTTTGTTCAGCAAATGGGCTTGATGATAAAGTCAACGGCAGTAAGGTGAAATCTAGGTGCAAAAGAGACATTGACAGGATCTCTTTTTAGATGTCCTATTCATTGTTTTCCAGATATCAGAATATACAGAACTATTACAGTAAGTTCAGCAGGTATTACTATTGCAGTTTGTGGCCTGAACCTGCAACCATAGGAGTTGCACTACAGATTAGGGTACAGATTTCCCTTGAGATCTCTTGAACCTCCTCTTCCCCTTTGCTCAAGGTGAAAATTCATATCTGAATAGCTGTTATATTTAAAAGGATTATGCCTTTTGTCACACTTAGCTGACCCAGAATGATTTCTAAAGTACTCAGGGATGCTGAAACTCCCCCATTATATGTGGCGACTTCCTGAAACTCCTTAGCAAACATCTGCCAGGGTCTGTGTTTTCAGTCTACCTCTCCAAAGCATTTAAATTTACCTGGAGCATTGGATTTCTAAAACTCCTGGTAAATCTAAAACCCATTGCCAGGAAAATGAAGATGAAGTATGAGAACTTCCACCTCTGTTACGGCAATTGTCACCTTGAACACAAAATGACATGCTGTATAATGTCACATGGTGCCTTCTTAGGCCCATCTGTTTGTACTTGGACTGGTTGGTGAGTTCAGGCAATTAATTGTGTGGTTCCACAGAGACTCTTTCTTCTCTCCAGCTCTATGATTATGGCTGGTCTTATGTCTCTCTCATTCTACCCTTGCTTCTGGAAAGATGCCCAGAGATTCCAGTAAGGTTAATACACTGATATCTTTCAAAAATGGAACATTTATCCAACAAAGTGTGACAGATGTACTCAACTTCGCCATTACTTGTGTTTCCATGACATAAAATCTTAAAGTTCTGATGTTTATAATTTTGTTCTTCATAGGCTACAATCATATTTGGAGTTCACAATGTGGGAAAAATATAAAAATGGAAAAGCAGCAAACCCAGCAGTCACTGGTTGCCAACAACACAAGTGTTCCTTGTGTCTACTGAGTAACTATTGATACTCATGAACTCCAGGTAGTTTTCAAAGATCAATTAAGTCCTCTTTCCACAATTTTTAAAATATTTCTAACTTTTAAACTTCAAACCCATATCAAAATAGAAAGAAAGCCTAGAAGACTTCAAATAGACTTGTAAGCTTGATCTAGAGTCTTAATAGACTGTTAAGCTTGATCTACTTTATGCCTCATCGATATTCCTTCATGATTAAATGAAGTACAGTGCAAAAGTACAAAACTACTATAGGGGGACTTTTATCTAATTGACTAGTATTTTAATCTGTTTTGCCTTTCTCATTGGTATGTATGAGCAATTATAGAATACTAAGACAGTTGCTCACTACTGTCTAGGAAAACTGACTTCCCAGATTTACATTATTGCAAAAATAACCCCAAAATATTCTCAAAAACTGAAAATAAGTTCTAAAAGTTATGGAAAAAATATTTTAAAATACTTCCCTGTATCTGTTTTATAGAAATATTGATTATAGCTCTTCCCCCTTCTAAACATCTTTTTATAATTGTAAATATATTTATTGCTAAAAAAATCCATTATATCTAAGGATCATTAGTCTATGTGTTATTAAAAGCTTTCTGTGAAGCAAGAGGATATAGGCTACTGGGACACTATGAAAGTAGCAGAGTTTGCTGATTGACTTATTAAGAGTGCAATCAGGGCCATGAAAAACAGACAATCAGAGGAGTGGAAAGGTGACTTTCTGAAAGCAGAACCAAACTATCAGTGTGAGTTTTTAATCTAGTTTTTATACTTGGAAATGCTGTAAGCAGTCTTTCATTTGTTTAACCATGGGTGTTTAAATTGAAAAAGACACTACTGTGTTTAGGCATAACAATCTCAGGTGGGATTAATATTTTTCAAATATTTCAACCAGCAAATTTTAGGTTTCATTCATATAACCCATATTGGATTGGTACAATTAACTTTTTCTTCATATTCTTTGAATAAAATACATTTTATGTAACTCTGCTACATTAAAAAGTCAGTTGCCTCTGGTAGGATCCTACACATTTCATAGATGTCAAACTGACTGGAGAGAGGCAGGAGGAAGACTAGAGCAAATCTACTGAATTAGGAGCTCAGTTGTAGCATCAGACAAAGCTATGGCCACAGTCATGTCTCAGTGAAAGGAATTAAGGTAGTTAGAGATCTTCAAGCCTTTTCCACACTAAACATAAAAAGTATCATAGGAAAAATTGCCAAGTGTTTATAGTCAAAAGCTCAACTCTTGGAACTGCCAGTATTTGGGTTGTCCATGGATCTTTATTTTCCCATCTCATGGCTTGCATTAGCAGCCTGGTTTTAATTAACTGATCACATATGGTCCTGCTCCCCACCCAGACTCTTGTTTCTGACTGTGCAAAATACACAGATAATGCTCCCTGAATGAGTAACTATTCATTATTTTGTTCCTTTGTTACTGTTCAGTGTATGGTCCCATGTCACACTTTTACGTTCTGCTCTGAAGACAGAATTTATAATTTCCTCTTGGGCTTTTCTGTGGTGCTCATCACTGCAGTGTCTGAGTGCTTTACAAATCTTAATGAATTTATCTTCACACAACTTCTGTGCACTGAAGAGGAATTATTATTCTAATATGACAGAGAGAGAACTGAGACAGAATAAATTATAAAATACCCGCTCTTTTTGACAGTCAATTTGAGGCGCTTACCAGATGGTTTTTCAGATGGTTTAGATACAGGATACATTTTAGTTTAGACATGATACAGGATAAATCCAGTGTTTGTTTGTTTGTTTCCTATGCTGCAGGTATGGATATGCAGCATTTTCAAACACAGCAAGGGCCTGAATTGAGAAGAAAGAGGACAGCAGAGCTAGTGACCACTTGGCAAAAGGTCTGTTTAGGTGATGTGGCTGTGAGAGATCCATGAAAACACCAGGAATAGAATTATGCAGGACACCACTCCATTTCCATGAATTTTCAGACCTTCCCTTCTTTTCATCCAGTTTCTTCTGCTGCCTCCACTGCTGCAAGTCTTCTAACTTCTGCAAAATTAATATAAAGATTATACAGCATCCTATTCTGCATAATTCTGATTGGTCCCCAGATCAAGCCTATCCAAAAAACACTGGATGAGGAACAAAGCTTGTATGAAATAAAATTTCCAAATTATAAGGTGAAAACACAGCAGGGATTTATTGAGTCTGTGTTGCAAAAATGCTTTAAGCTGTACTTTTGCTTGTGACCCCCCTGGTTTTTTTTAAAAATAAACAAACAACAAAGCAAAGTTGTGAACTGCAGGTCACCATACGCTCACCTGGATCATGATGAGTATTTAGACAGCTCAGAGCTGAGCTGTGACAGTAGTCTCTTTTAAAATTAACTGATGGTAAAGAGGATTTGTGAAGGATTTGCTGATAGCTCAGGAACTCTGAGACTTGGGAATTTGAAATTCCAGTCAAATTTCTAAAGGAGATTGTGTCACTGTGAGCTCATATCCCTTTTGCAAATTTAGTCCTTGCAGGTACTTTCCCTCTGGTCTCTGATGGATCCAGTTTTGTTCCTTTATTCTCATTTTGAGTCCTTGCTTACTCGAGGTGCCCATTTCTCCCCATTCATCACAGTTCTTTCTAGTTTACTCAATATGGTCTTTCCTCTGGAGTCCCTAATCAAATCTGAGGCTCCTCAGAAAGACCTCATGAAGAATGGCTTTCAAAATAACCTTTTGTTCACTGTTTTCATAATGTTGCACCTTTGGTGGTACCTATATGCTCACCAGTCTATTTGTTATACTCCTTTTTAATTCTTTGCTGTTTCTATGCTGGTTTAGCTTAAAATTTATTCCTTCCATTGACAAATAAGCTGCAAAAAAGTAAAGATCCTTAAGATTGTTGACTGAAAAAGTTGTATCTGGCTTTGCCATGAATTTCTGTGAGTCCTGGACAAATCATGTAAGTTTGCTGTCACCTTCTACCCCTTGGAGAAAGCAGGGGTGTCAATATTTCCATTCTTTAATATCCATGTATTTCTCTGCCCATGCCTAGCCTGGACATGTTTGAGATTATTACTGAGCTTAATTCCACTATTTTCAGAGTCAGAGGGTGAAGTTCTTTTGCCCTTTGGCAGTGCTGTTGTAATAGGATCCCGATCTCCGTTAGGGCCTTTGAACTCTATTATAGTTCCAGCAAATAGCAGAAAAGTGGCAGGAGTCATTACATAACACATAAAACATACATGGTGCTCTGTGAAAGATAAGTTATCGCAAAATTACCTTTCTTTCCTGCACAGGAAATAAATGAAATTATTCATCTCAGAGCCTGTTTGATAAGACAGTCATTATGTAAGTGGATTTTAAGAATTTACTGCATTTATTTTAGAAGGAGACTATTGTCTTTATTTGAGAGGGGGAACATTCCTGATACTGTCTCTGACTATGTCATAGTGGTATCTACAGTAGCAGACATTTGAAAAAATAAGACTGTTGAAGAATGCAAATGTTAAACGTTTGTTTAAAGGAAGCAAATTGTTAGGGAGAGGGAAAAGGAGAGAGCAGAAGTCACAGAGGAAAATTAATCTCCTGGAATAATGTAAATAATAACTCTAGCTATATATGGAATAAAAGAAGAGCATAGTAATTAAGACAGTAAGGCATACACTGTCACTGTGTCTTGCAGGCATTCCTTACTGATAGATATTATTATCGAGTTCTTAAATAAAATTCCCTGAGAAATCACACAGTCATCATTGTAGTAGCAGTTAATTCCAGTTTCAAAAAGTGAATGATTTTGCGTGGCAGTGGGGGGCATAACTACTGCAGCTCAAAGGTAAAACATTACAAAAGAATTTGAAGAGGAGAAGGACAGGAAGGCATGTCGGGGAATTAATGCACGCAATTAAAAGGGGACACCCAGGAACGTTTCATTTTCACTACTTTTTCAGTGATCCATTTTTGCTTTTGTTTTGCTGGAGGATGAAAGCTCCTTGCACCAACCCACACATAGTGAGAAACAATCTATGGAAGATATTTCTCAGTAACCCCCCAGGCTGCAGCAATTCTCTTATCCACATTGGCTGTGTAGATGTATTTTATTTTCCAACATAAGCAGTTAAGCTCAATAATCCTATTACTGTAGCAAAGTAGGATGCGAGAATCCCCCAAAGAAAAAAAAAGACAAAACTAAATTAAATACATTTTGAGACATCAAAATAGCCTTTAAAAATCTTATTTGGTGTTCGGATTTGTGCATTTATTTTTGCTATTAAATAAGGAAGTGAATAATCATTAAATGATTTGTAGTTGTTCTAGCATGAAGGACACTTTATGGGATTGTATCATGGTTCTGCTCAATAGGAGTATCAGGCAATTGCAATTAGGGGAGTCTGTGAGGAAATCTTGTATCTGCAGCATCCTGCACAGATAGTGTGATCAAGCATCTCATTAAAAGCTCGGTAGAGACTGTGGAATGGCTGAGAGCAAATTGATTAAAGCTCAGGCTGGATAGTAATACTAAGAGGATGACAGCAGGAAAACCAACCAGAGGATATGGAAAAGATGTCAGCCCTTTTGCTGAGCATGTGCAACCTTCAGCTGTCACTTCAGCTGACTTCTGAGTTAGAGGGCATCTTGCTAGATTCCCTACAGCTTTAACATCTCTGTATAGATGCCTGGACCTGGGTGGCATTTTATTTATTTTTAAGTCTGGATCACGGGACAATATTACAGCTGACTCCCTGTTTCAAAACTGATGAAGAATTCAGCTGCTCACATGTAGAGCACAGCGTCATGCTATGAACAATTCCTACAAGGTTTTGCACTTGTCCTTTGGTTGGTCTGGATACAGCACATGTGGTCATTTAACCGCTGTAGCTTTAATAGCATGGGATCTGACAGCTATAAGACAAGAAGCAGGGAGATTGGAAGGCACAGGTGATGTGTTGGACCTCGCACTTGCTAGTGATGAGGGGCTCATTTAGGGATGTAAAGGTGGAGGGCAGACTATGCTGCGGTGATACTGAGAGGAGGGAGGTGGGCAAAAAGAAAAATCACAGCCCTGCACTTCAGGAGAGCAGACTGTGGCCACTGACTGGCAGAATCCCACAGGATAAGGCCCTGGAGGGAAATGGAGCCCAAGAAAACTGCTTAATATTCAGGGATCACCTCCTGTAAACTCAAGAGGAGTTCACCCCAACAAATAGAAAGTCAGAGAAAAATGCCAGAAGGCTTGCATTCATGAATAAGTTGCTCCTGGGAAAACTCAAACGCAAAAATGAAGCCTACAGAGGGTGGAAGGAAGAGCAGGTGGTAGGCATGAGAAAACACTGAACATCCAAGGAAAGAAGCTAGGAAAATCAAAGTCTAAATGGAATTGAATCTGTCAAGGGAAGTCAGCAGCAACAAGAAGGAGACAGGTGACAAAAGGAAGACCAGGTCCTGCTTTAGAATGAGGCAGGGGACCTGATGACACAGGACGTGGAAAAGGCTGAAGTACTGAATGCCTTATTTGCCTCAGTCTTTTCTAGCAAGAGCAGCCTTCAGGAACCCCAGGACTCATACAACAGAAAAGGGAGAAGAAAGGAAGGAGCAAGTAGAATGTGGAAGATCCTCTTCCCTGAATTTTGTCAGGGAACACTTAAGCAAAATGGACTTGCCAAAGTCCATGGGTGCTGATGAGGTGTGCTGAATGATGTGATGAGTGCTGAATGACTTACCTGATATCACTGCAAGGCCACTCTAAATGACCTCTGATCAGTCACGGAGATGGAGAGAAGAGGACCTGGGGATCCCCGTGGATACCGAGTGCTGAATACGCACCAGCAGTGTGGGCAAAGAGGACCACTGGTATCCTGCATTATGGGCGTGGAGGGAATGTTGCCAGCAGGCCAAGGGAGATGATCCTTTGTCTCTACTCCAGTGCTGGACTCCAGTACAGGACAGACTTGGACACACTGGGGAGAGTCCTGCAAAGGGTCATTAATATGGTGGACTGGAGGTTCTCTCCTAGGAGGAAAGGCTGAGAAAGATGGGACTGTCCATCCTGGACAAGGGAAGGTTTAGGGGGATCTCATCTGCAGGGAGGGTGCCAGGAAGACAGAACCAGGCTCTTTTCAGTGACAGGACAAGAGGCAGAGGGCACAGGCTGTGAGGGTGACTGAGCACTGGCACAAGTTGTTGGGGGATGTGGCAGAGTCTCCTTCATTGGAGGTATACAAAACCTGTCTGGATATGGTTTTGGGCAATCGGCTTTGGTGGCCCTGCTTGAGCAGGGGGAATTGGACCAGGTGATCTCCACAGGTCCCTTCCAACCTCAGTCATTCTGGTGAGCAATAAATGACTTCATATGTTATTACTTTTTATAACTTTTAATAATTTTATAATCCATTGTGCTGTATCATATACAAACAGTATTGACGTAGCTTTTCCTTATGCTGACAAGACACCTTTTTCTTGTCTATTTATTGTAGCAGGGACTAGTGCATGGCACCAGGTGTCATAAAAACTTTGCTGTTCTAAAAATGAACATTACAGGCAGCTAATTTAGGAAGAAAAGCAAGTCAGCAGTCAAATCTTTCAGCTCTTGAACATTTCACTCTGAGTGGTAACAGGGCTTATGCCAGGCGGGTGGGACTGGTTAAACCTGGTAATGTGAAAGGTTCAGCTACAAGTGAGGGCAAATCGCTGGGATAAAGCTCAAGGAAAGAGCACTCTTGAAGGAAGTCATGGGGGGAATGCTAGGACAGCTCAGTACAGGGGGAAAATGTTTACAGATCATTGTACATCTCTTCAAGTTCATAGAGGATGAGTCTGGAGTGACTGATGGGCTAATATTGACTGATTGAAACTGGTTACATTTCACATTTACTGCATACAGTGACATTTCTAATGCAATATGGCCAGCCTGGCAGCTCTCCATCCTTCAGAAAACAAAAAAGTCTTCTGAATGAAGAAGGAATACTTTGTTCTATTATATAATCTTCTCATATTGATTTTTTTTTCCCTGTAAGATGTGGTGTTCTGGCCATCTGGCTGCCTTGCACTTCCTTTGGATCTGTTATTGAAGCAAACAAGATAGACTGTTCCAAAGACCAGTATTATTTAGCACATTATTGAATCTCAAAGACATTCATACCCAAAATTTTCACTCTTCTGATAAGCCTTGCCAGAAACAAAAAAAGGATGGAAGTTATTGCATGTGAATTTATCAGTGTTTGTTTACTGTGAGTGGAATTTTCAAAATTTTATAGATGAGAGCCTGTCTCTGAGTTTGTTTTCAAAAAATTATCTCACACTAAAACCAGATTGCCAAAACTAGGCAAAAGAATATTTAAGCATCTATTCTGTTGGTTCTGTGACCAGTTACCTAAAGATAGAACTAGGCACTTGGCTCCTACTTTGAGAAGGATCTAGGTATAGTATGTACCTTATAAACTCATAATACTAAACTTTTAATCACACATCTACCAATGAAACATGTTGGAATGATTCATTTATGAGGTGAAAGAGTGTTGGCATGATCCACTTGGAAAATACTGATTATTCAGAAAGGAATAGGATGTGTCTCTATGTTGAAATTGACATTACCTTCTTCAAATAATTTCCAACCTGGAAGCAAGTATCTTGAATGCATATGGATTATTTTCCAATAGGTAAAGCAACTCAGAGCATCTTCTATACATCATGTAAGTGCCATATATCACTAATTGCCACTAAAGTGTTGGGTGAGCAGCTCATTGCACAAAAATGTATAATGTGTAGGGTGGAAAAAAAACCTCCTGAATTACCAGTCTGAATGTCATGAAAGCCATGGGACTTTCCTACCAATACTGCAATATGTTTGAAAACTTTCAGAGTGCTAAAGAATAAAACCTTGAATTTGATCCAAGATGGGGGAGGAGCATTCTATATCAGCCATTATTTCGTAATGAGATGTGTTTATTTGGGATGAAATATGAGTTTGAAATTGAATGATTGTTTATTATATCTGATTACCTGTGCATAAAAACAGAGATCAGTCTCACAAGATATACATGAGACTTCACAAATGGACTTGTAAATCTCAGTGGTTGCCATACCAAACCACTTTGGCCCAAATTCCTGATGACCTGCTGTTGCAGTTTTAGAATCTGGTGGAATTTTTCTTTCCCCTACCACCAAACTAGGAGTTAATGGCCTATATCTTTCTCCACTGCTACTAACAAAGGAGCAGATGATGTGTGAAAGTGTGTTACCTAGCAACTGTAATCACTGAGATGGGTGTGGTGTAGGGGAAGGGGTACCAGTTTTTCAGCTGGCAGGAGGAGGAGGACTGCTGTGGCCGAGAGAAGGACATCTGCTTTGGAGAGCCTCTGCCCTGCGGGTTTGGTCTCCTTCACTTTTCTTCCATTTTTTTTTTTCCAATCCCTGGATTTCAAAGTTCCCGGTGCTTCAGAGAGAGAGACGGAGAGAGAGAGAGATTTGCTACCTGGGTCTTTTGCATCAGGCTTCCTAGGAGAGCCAATGGCTGCTGGCCAGGGTGTGAGGAGCCCCCACAGCATCAGCAGCAACCCAGCTCAGGGCATCATCCCTCCTCCAGCCAAGGACTAGGAGAGAGTTTTGCCCACGGAAAAGGATCCCAGCTCCTCCCTCTCTGTACAGTGTTTTCCACTGACTCCACACCGCCCATCCCAGAGAGACACACAGAACCTCTCCATCCACCCCCAGTGGTCAGCCCAGCACCAGCTGAGGAACAACATCACCACCTGCTGTCTGTAAATATTGCTGCTCTCTACGGGTGTGGAGACTGCGGAGGTGGGGGGAGTTTCAAAGGGAAATTGTCCCACAGATTGGTCATTTAGTTCTAGTTGCTTTGTTTCTCTTGAATAGATATATATATATATATATATAGATATTGTAGTTGAGAACTGTTATGGTTTCTATTATCATACCTTAATTAAATTTTGTTTTGAATTTGAAGGAGGTTTGTCTCCTTCTTTGGTTTCTAGCCCAACAAATTTCTTGATTTCCTCTAAACTTAGACACCTGCAGTCTATCACAAGGGAAATTTAAGGCCAGTGGTGGTGAGAGTTGCTGAAACCAGCATGCCCTGGGTACCTGATCTTGATTTCTGTGTGTTCTCCTCATATGGCTCAGATTTTTCACTTCTGGTGAGCTCACTGCCTATCAGCTGCCACAGCTCTCTCCGGATCCATGTCCCAAACCTTGCAGGGGTGGTGGTGCTTGATCCAGTTATTTACACACCAAACACAGTCACAACCTAAAGAAGTGCAAAGCTTGAGCACAGCAGAAGGCAGCAGAAAAACTGCTAAAATTGCCTTATTTTTGTGGTATAGTTTGATGACAAAACATATATGCTTAAGAGGGAGATGCATGTCTGGGTCTCCCTCAGAGAGAGGAGACACCCAATGCTGCCAAAGATCAGGATGTTTCCTGAAGGATTTCAGAGAGAACACTCCTAATGAGGGAAGAGTAGGATGTATCTCCATGTTTTATGCCCACCTCTTGCTCACTTAGATCCATGATAAGTTTATGAAAATAATTAATTGAAAGTATATTAGTGAATTGCAATTACGTGCGTTGTATTGCAAGTTAACTTTAAGAGTAATTTGAAGTAGTCTTTCTTATAATGCATGCTAACCCAAAACTTAGTAAAGCTGAGAATCACTGTCCAGGGGGAACAAACTGCTGTATGTCCTTAACGGAAAACAAACATAAATGGTGTTTGGAGTCCACAGTTTATGCTGTCCATCTTTCTGGAAAGCTACCCACACAGGCATCTTGCTTACCCAGGGCATCTGAATTAGTCTCCAAGCTGCTTTTAGACTGGTTTAACAATTAATAAGAACTATGATACTTGAAAAATTTAAACACCTCTTTATTCAATAACAGTAGGACAAAAACCTTTCTTATTTATTATTAGAGTAGTATGAACGCAGGCTGGAGACACTGGGATTTCAGTCTGGTTCGGTCAAAAATTTCAGTCTTCTCACAAACAGATACCAGATAGAATTAGGAAAATAAATGGTGAATGTAATTTATTTTATATAAAAAAATAATTATTCAGCGTAAGTGATTGTAACCTCTAGGCCAAGTTCTGACCATATTTAATGATCTGAAACTGATAAGTTTGCCTTAGATCTGCAGACCAATATTAGCTTCTACTAAATGCTAGTCTTGTGATCCATATGGGTCTGTCATCAACATGTAACAGTCACAAATGAAAATGGTCTTTGAAAAGCCATTTAAAATAGCCATCCTCTACATACTCTTAAACTGCACATCTCTTAAATTTCTTAGATTCCCCCATTGCCAAGTTTGGTTAGTGAGAGGAGCTGACTACAAAAGGATTGTTGTGTCCTGTGTATCTTCTTGGAAAGATGTATCATCACCTATCCTACCATGTCAGTTAGTAAAAACTGAGTATCACTTAAATGTAGGCCAATTAACATTCTGTATCCACAGTACAGGGGACAAGTTTAAGGACAGAAAAGCCAGAAAGTGTGCTCAGAATCTTATATCTTTACTGAAGAGGTTCCAAACAGATGTGTGTTCCTTCTCTTTCTGAAAGCATTTGAATTCAGGTGTACCTGTATTTCTAGCTACAAACAGAAACAAAAGGCAGTGTACATTTAAGAACTGGCAAGACCTCAGTATTGCTTTTTGGTCAGTTGTTCTGAAAACTGCTGAGATGATCAAACTGGTTGTAACTGAGAAATATTCTTTGAATTTTTGTCCAGTAGCTGAGTCACAAAATGGAAGTAAGTTTTTGAGCTCCAGTTTCTCTGCAAGCCAAACATATAATTTTCAGTGTGGCCAACAAATTTGAGCTGAATTATAGTACTGACCTGTGTACAGCTACTTTGAAGTGTGTTGACTTGGCCATATACAAGTAACTTCTACCAGAGATTCAATGACCAGCCAACTGCAAGTTGGTCAAACCAGAGATGGCCACAGCTGTTTCATCAGGTGTTTCAGAGTTCCTGGTCTGTTTCCTATCTAGGGAATGCTCAATTTATCACACATGAAAGAAACAACTTTATAGTGCCTTTCCTGCAATGAACAAAACTCTGTAATGTTGAAATTAAAGAAAACTGATAGAATGGTTTATAATTTGAACTGAGTTACAGATAAATTTAGAGTGATCTGCTCTTTTGCCTAAAACAGAGACAAAATACAGCCAGCCTGAGTAATTATTTGTGCAGATATAACAGGAACCAACAATTCTTATTATAGGAAAACATCAGAAAAATATTGGGTTTGTATTTTTTGACATATACAAGTTACCAGAAGAGTTTTCAACTGTCTATTCTAAGCTAAGGCGCCCACTCCCTTCAATGCATTAAAGAGAGGTAGAGCAGTGTCTAAGTTTAGAGAGCTTAGAAAAATTTATAGTTAAAACAGAGGGACAAATCTCCTTCAATTTCAAAACAAATTTTAATTAAGATATGATAAATGGAAGGATAACAGTTCCTAGCTATAATTTATATATATCTATATATTTAANTTGCAGTCTGGTGGCAGTCGCAGTCTGCTCGTGGCTCGGGTCCTCTTCTGGATCTGAAGAGAGTTCCCTAGGCCCAAAAATCCTCTGCTTATATTCACCTAGGCTCCGCCCAGTCCTTCTCCCAGGGCGGAGACTTAAACAATGGGTGATTTACTCTGTGAGATAAACAATGACCTATTTTTGATACCCCTGATGGGCCATTAGCAGACATGACCCCTCAGGTGGGTGTGGAGGCAGAAGAATTTCCTTATCTCACAGAAGTTCCAAAACACCCAGCCTGCAGCCTGAGGGGTGTGCTGTCCCTTAGACAATAGCTGCTGATGTGCCATTGTGAGCAGTTCATGGGAAAAAATGGCATAGAGGCTTTAGAATACACACCCACACAGTGACAAACTGACCCTGGATACTAAAAACCAAGACAAGCAGATACCCAAATTTCAAAGCAGATAGATGCTTCATTTGAGGTGATGAAGTGCTAATAGAGATGTTTACCTATTTTCATACAAAAATTATGACAAGAACCTACCAAACCCCAGGCCTCAAAACTGAGAACACAGGCACAATGAGCAGTTTGCCTCTTCGTGATCATTTTTTTCAGTGCTTGGACCCAAGACAGAGGGATCAGGCAATTCCTAAAAAGGACCAAGAAAGCTTAGCTGGAGGAGATTAAGCAGGATTTTCTGGCTGCGTCTTCATTTTGTCTCAGAAGAGAGAGAGCTAAAGACAAAGGATCCTCTACCTGAAGCCTCCTTGGTTGGAGATTGCTCACATTTACTGTGCAATTTTAATTTGAAGAGTGAAATGGAGGGAAGTGCTTGGGGCTTCTATTAATTCCTGTTGGAGTCATATAAAAGAAAACGTAAAGTCTTCTCAGACAACACATTTTTCTCAACAAATTAGGCATTGCACATGTCATATGTAACTTCTTAAAGTCCTCTTAATATGCAAGATATATCCCAATCCCCAGAAAGGTTACACTGGGAGCACATTAGAACTTAAAAAAAAATAATAATTTATAACTTCACCACACCAAAGAGTTTTGTTCATTATCTGTCACTTCCTGTAGCCAGTGAGTCCTTACAGACCATGGAAACTCTAAAAAAGGAAATCAATCATGAGTGCAATGGTCTTTGAATTCAGTAAGACCATCACTGCTCTGCAGAGTGGCTTTCACTTCCAGCCAATCCTTTCCATCTGCTTAGTAACCTGAATCCCTGTAAACTTGGGCAACCTACAAGAGGTGCATTATTCACAGACATACAGTTAGTTTGGGACATGTTAATTTCTGAATGTTGTCATTCCACCTGTGAAATGATCCCGTTGCTTCCAGAGCACAGCCCCCAGCGTGGCTGGCAGGAGAACATATACACAGTCTGTTGTGCTTACATGGATCCTGGTGACAAACATTTCTAGCACTGACACTGAGGTAATAGAAAAACCTGACACTATTGCTGTTTTTTCTAGGAACAGGGAGAGCCAGAGCACTTTAATTTACAGTATGACTTTAGTCCCTTCTACCCTACAGGACAGTTACAGTACTTTGAAATTGCTTCTTTTCTCCCACCTTTCATTACTGCACGAGTTTTAGTAAACACAAGTGTTTACACCTTTCTTACAGCTAAAAAGCCACATAAAACTAAAAAGTGTTAGAAGTTATAATCTACACTGTATTTATCTTACATAAACCATGACTTCCTCCTTGCCAAATTACCACATCATCTTATTTGTGTCCTACCTAGCAGGAACTTCTTGAGTTCTTTACTAGGTAAGGAGTAACCACTCCTCTTGCATTGGTTGTTCTCATTTCTCAGCAAGGAAGGAGCACACTTTTTCACCATCCTCTGAACTACATGTCTTGATTTTGGCTGCACTCTTTGGCCAAACTAGCAACCTCTTCTCTTTCGCCTTTGAGAAGCCCAGCTCTTCAGGCTCAGTCAGCACAGGAAAACAAGTCTCCTTCCAAGTCACACAAAGCTTCTCCCAGGTACCAACTCACTTCTTCAGCTTCCTTCTTCTTGACAGATGCAGGTGAATCAGGGATCACCTGCAGGTGGAAGGAAGGCCCTTACTAACTCCGTGGAGCAAAGTGTTACAGAACAGGTCTAAACCAACTGGTCTCTTGGCAAATACTCCTTTTCTTTTCCTCCCTGATACAACAGATTAAGCATTTTGCAATATCCAGTGAAGTTTAATGAGTTTGACAAAATAAAGCTATGACTGTTCTGCAGTGAGTGTTAATTTTCATAAATGTTGCTGTATGTCTATATTCTTCATTAGCTGCCTGGTTTGGGCTACTCTTGCACATAAATTCTTGAGCTAGTGGACTTCCAGTCTGATTGAGCAGATCTCTGGGTGTGACTCCTGTATCTATACAGGAAATGCAAACACTGGTTATTCAAGAAAGAGAACAAAACCCCACAAAACTGAGATGAGTCTTCCTTATATAATATGAAAAACATTAATTTTTCTTTTAAAATTCAGTGCATGTCAAGCTGCCATAAAAAGAAATTCATGTGTAAATGAACTCTATGCAATATTTCTCCATTTTTTCCCCCAAAAAAGATATTTTGGGGAATATCAGCACTATAGAAAACTAAGTGCAAGTGAAAATCTTGGTTTATTTCTCAGTGGTAGATTAAAAATGTGTGTCTTACTATAAGCTGTCTGTTTTCATGCTGTTCATTCCTTTGTCTCCTGTCTGTGTGAGGCCATCTGTTGTGTTAACAGACCTACCTGGGAAAGGAGGGCAACATGTACAGAACTAATCCTTATTCTGAAACTTCTAATTTTTTGCAGGATTTTTTTTCCAGGTTAGTTTCTGGGTTTATTCACAGGATGTCCCTAGAAGCAGCTGTGCTGGCAATAGCAAGGACGGGCATGCAGGAGATTCTGGATTGCAAATGTAGGGCTGAGTCAGTGTGTTGCTTTGGCAGGGATGGAGATAAGAACTGAGGAGAAGCTAAGGCAAAAGTAGAATTGTGTCAGTGCTGAGCATAGACCTTCATTTTCGGGGGAAAAGACACTGCAGCGAAATAAATGCTGCCTATAGAATTTCAACCATACCGAGGGGCTTTGATGGTGAAATTGTGTTTATAGGATCTATTGACATTTTTTTTTCCTTCTTCATCTCAAACATCATTCAAGATAATAAAATGATTAATTTTTCAAGACACCAGCAGTCTTCTCTCACAATACATTCCATGTAAAAGCTTTGCTCATAGATCTGCTTTGATATGATACATCAGTGCTGGCAAAAATATAAAAATGATGCCATCTGTTGTTGGATTGGGTACAGACATCAATTTCTTTAACTGAGCAACCAGTCTGAACTGTTCACAGCAGAAGCAAGCAGGGTATCCCAAACATTCATACCCTGGATTGGCAGTTGTTGTGATCAAGTAGTTACTCAAATATCATTCAGTAACTTAAAACATCTGACAATCATAAGTTAGATAACTAACTTTCATCCTTTTTGACATTTCAACACCAAAATTAAATGTGAGTTTACATCTAGCAACTGAAAACCTGCCTGAAGGCTTTATGATCTAAGAGAATAATACATGGCAATAATACATGTGAATGAACTATTTTACATCTGTTCTATCCCTATATATCAAGTTATAATTTAGTTTTCCAGATCCCTCTCCTGCTATTGCTTTAAAGCAGTCCATTCCTGTGAAAGCATGAATACCATGATGTAACACCAATTGTTAAAGGATTAATAGAAATTCTGTGAACCTGAAAAAAGGTCATGTTTGAACTCAATGACAATATCCCACGTCTCTTGTACCATGTCAGTTCAAAATTAATGAGAAATAATGATGCATTACGTGTAAAAATATTACTATAATCTTTATAATATTGACTGTAATGCTTATTTTGCATATACATTCAAATCATTTCAACTCTTTTGACCCAAGAAACTGGACAAAACCTGGAGTATTGCCAGTTGTTTTAATTAGGACAAGTGCTTATGCCCTTTTTGCAACTCCATTTGTTTCATTCAAAAGTAGTCTAGCATTTTTCTTTCCTGAATTAACCCCTATTTTCCTGAGCACTGGAAGGATCAAGTAAGAATATTTATCCCAAGCTCATTACCTTATGCTATGTCAGCTCTGCCTGAGTCCAAAACTCATTCTCTTGACTGTTTTTAGGGTAAAATCCTGGTCTTCATGTTAAGTCTTCAGCTTTACTTCAGGCTGTCAAGTTTCATACCATGAACAGAAGGTGCAATTGGCTTCTTACTCCCAGTCCCCATTGACATCTTTGGCACCTCCTGCTTCTGCTGTGGTATCTCTCCCCACACCTGGTGTGTGCAAACCCCAGAGCAGGAAAACCTATGGCACTGTGCTGAGCCAGTGACAAGCACCCCAGTGCAGTCCAAGCTCCAGATGTCCTACTGCCCGTCCCCAAAAACAGCTTTCACTGATTAGCTTCCCATTGGAAAGGAGGTTACAGAGCACAGTTCACTAGGAAGAGAAAGAAACTGTGCTTCATACAGTGGCTGCTGAGCTGTGAAGGACAGGGGATCCTTGGTCAGGGTAAGGAACAGAATGAAAAAGAGCGCAGTTGTGTGATCACCACATCCTGAGGATCATACTGGACTGACCTTTTCACTTCTAGCAGCAGAGAGGAAAATACTGAAGGAGTTGTAGCAGTGGAAGGGAGAAAATATGCTACAAAAAAAATCCAATTAAATTAACCTATGCAAATAACTTTGAACTGACTCTGGAATACTTTTGCTTCCATTTGCCTATCACTTAAATGAGATTTACTATAAGCAGCTGTTCTATACAGTGAAAATAACTGGTATCAGTTACTTGCAGATTTGTGCAAAATCATCTCTAAATTAGACTTCGCATTTAACACTTTTAAAGGAGAAACAAATGTTCCTCTCTTGGGCATGCTGTCTTGTAAAGGGGAAGACATCTATCCAAGTGCCTGTTCAGAGTCTGGCAATTGGCATATATGATCTCTTTGTAGCTTCCAGCCAAGATCAGCATCTGCCAGGTGTGTGGAAGATGCTAGGGTGGGTTTCCTGCTGTCTCATCTGTTGAGTCTTTCCAGCTATACATGAAACACCTGCACCTGGGACCTCTTACAACCTGGAAATTTCCCTTTGAGTTAATATTTTATTTTTGTAATTTTTAATTTTTTTTTTCTTTTAATATGTTAAACAGCTTTAGCAGAAGAGTCTGTAAAAGGGCACAACAGTGCAACTGACTCTGCCTGACTAGTAACTGGTGAACCACACCTGGCCCACAGGTTTCTTGTACCCAGACTCATATAAAGGGCCTCAGAAAGTTCAGAAAATGCCCCAGTTGGAGTTGCTATGACAGAGGTGATGCTGCTCAGGTGTCCTTCCATCCTGCCAGAAGGAACAGCAGCTGCAGGATAAGGATGAGCAGGGCTCCAGCCTTCAAATGCATCCCCTCAGGGACTGCATTTTGGGTGAAGCCTCACATTAGCTGCATCCTCCCACCCCAAGTGTCTCCTTTGGAACAAAGAAAGGTGGGTTTCAGCACCTTCCCTCAAATAATCTGATAATAAGTATATTCATGGCTCCCTGAAAATCCTGATCCTGGCTTCTTATTTAAAATCTTCAAATAAATATTTGAGTCAGTGTTTTTCATTTCCTTTTAAATTCTGTCTCATGTTTTTCTTGAGTTAATGCACAGAAAAGGAAGGAGCTCCATATTTGGAGCTGAAAAGACAGTCATGCCTGTCACAGGATGTAATGCTGAAATACAAGGAGAACAGTCTGACTTCAATCAAGAGCACTTTAATTATTTAGTCTGTTTAATCTATTATTGAAAAACTCTCATAATGCAGCTATAGAAAACGTTCCTATACTGCACTGATTTTTTATTTTTCTGGCATTGTATCAGAGGTTTCCAATATTCTTAATTAATCATAGCTAGGTTATCTGTCCCATAAAATGAACAATATATGAAGCTTCAATATTTCATTTCATCTTAGAAAGAATGGCCTACTAGAGCCAGTGAGTTTTTCAAAATGGGTTAAGGCACAAACCCCAAATAATTAAAAACTGATTTTCAAAAGCAGATGATTATTCTAAAATTTCTTCAGCTCCTTTTACAATTAGAATATTAGTATGCATATTTAAAATTTTACTTAAAGCTTAATCCTCCCTAACACACTTCTCATGAAGAAAAAAAAATATATTTGGAGGCCTATAACTCTGACAAGGTTACTGGAAAGGAAGGTGATCCTTTAAATTCCAGCAAGAATATCTTTTAATTTAATCAAGGTCACTTATCAATCCAATGAATGTCATTTCATAAACAATCCTGAACAACTGTGTTCTATTATCTAAATGGGAAGGAGAGGTGTTAATGGGTGTCTAAGGGACGAAATCAATTTAGCTTGGAGGCACTCAGCTGTTAGAACAGTTGTGAACATGTCTGGCTGCTAATATATGCTGATTAGTATTAATATCATTCGATGTCTGAAATGCGACTGGCATGGCATTTCTAAACCAATGAATGGTGATTACAACTCTCTTTTCTTTATCCTCTTATTTGAGTGATTGCTTGGGGCCCTGGGGACTGTCAGGTTTGCAACATGCAGAGCACCAAGTCTGAAGATTTGTACCCACAGGCAACCTCCCCTGTTGGAAAAGGAGAATAAAGAGCATTTCACCTGTTATTTACCAGCAGCAGAGGATCCTGCATAGCTCACTGAGAAAGTCAAAAGGACCCGCACTAAGAAATTAGAAACATAAGTTTATCATGGTATGCTTAATGCTCATGCTGACAATATATGCTTAATGAGTTGATGCTGGCAAATGGAAGTGGAGTTTTCCAGTGCTGAATTACAGAATAAATTCGCTTTCCCTTTGTGATTTTCTCTCCCCTCCCCTAAAATGATGTCAAAATTATTAAAAAGTTTATTGCCAGAGGGAAAACAACATCAATTAAAGTTATTAAAAATAATTAAAAAAAAAGACAAAACAAATGTTTAGTTGATTTTGCAAATGAGTAACTCCTCTACTGTGTCATTTGAATAAAAGAATGAGGAGGAATCAGGAAAAATCAGGGGTGTCCAGACTCTCAGCACCAACTGATATGACAAACACTCCAGTGAAGGCAGCTTTGCAACAGAAGTGAACTTGGACTGCCTGTCTTAGAAAAGGCATCTCTTCCAAAAAATGCTATTCAGATGAAGAGATGATTAAATCAGTTCCCAGAAAACTCCTTGCTTGGGTTTAAAAGTATTCAGTGATTTCTGAGAGAATAAGCAACAAAAAATCAGAACTTAAAGCGGTGGAGTGTGGAGGAAAATACTAGGGAGTTATCAAAACAGGCAAAGTTCTTTACTAAAACAAAAAATTACAGGAAAAACTGGAAACAGAAGATTTTAAGATCATATGAAGAAGATGGGATCCTGAGAGAAGATAGTTATTCAGGTGTCTTTGTCCAAGATAGGGCAAGTGTTCTAAGTCTGGGTCATAAGGTAATAAATAGCTGAACTGATGAAGACTATACATAGACCCATTTTTATACATAGGGTCCTCACATGTGTAAATAACTAAGTGCACAAACTTTGTGTGCAAGAGGAAACAACTTCAAAAATTTAAATCTTCATAAGAATTGTATTAAAGTTTTATATTTAACATAGACTGCATCATATAACTCAATTTAAAACACAGTCATTACTATTATTAGACTTTACTCTTAAGGAAAAGAAAAAAAAAAAAGGACCAGTTGAAGCAATTGAAAATTGCAGTACTCTATCATGTTCTAAACTCAACTCCAAGATTCATCTGGCATGTTGTGTCAGCCAAGGTCAAGCTGGGAAACATGCTCAGATGCTTCAAAAAATAAATTGTTAAGCACCAGTTCCAAGCACATTTGTTCCCCCCACCCCATACATGAATGAGAAAAGTAAATCTTTCCATGGTGCTGGAACGCCACTGGGGAACATTTAGAGCAATACAATCCATCACATCACCTTGGATGAAATACACTTTTCCTCCTGTCTACTTGTCACACAGGGGAGAGCAGTCAATTTGGAGAGAAAAAATGCCATGGGACATAAATAAAGGAAAAAAGCACTTCCAACATATCTGTGTGAGCAAACAAGATCTCTGTTAATTGCTGGGAATAAATCCTTACGCTGTGTAGAAGAACACCAGCAAAAACTGCAGTTGGGTTCTCATGAAGATAATCTTCCCTTCTATATTTTTAAAATAGTTTTGTTTGTTTGTTTGTTTTTTGGGGGGGGAGTTGTTTTTTTTTCAGAATAAGGTAATTTGCACATGCATTCATCCCACTCCAAAGAAAAGCAAAGTCTTTGCATCTAAGAAGTTTTTAATCAATCCAACCATTTTGTATATATATTTATAATGACACAATGACAGGCTTGTTATTGATACAAACGCATAGGTTAAACAGGACTGAAGCATGTAAATAATTATAGACACTGTTTATTTTTGCTTCACGTAATCCAGGTGATATAAATGCTCCAAATTAATTTAAATACGATACAGTATTTAAGGCAATAGTATAGGTAATTCAGTTGTAGTTCTTGTTCCAAAAAAGTGATTATTCCTTCACTTTCTTTTTTTTTTAACCTTAAAACTATAGAACTTGGGAAAGAAATAGAAAACAGAACACAGGAGAAGATTAAAAAAAAAAAAAAGGAAAACAAAGAAAATGAAAGTGAATCTGAAGTGACATTTTTAAAAAAAGGGGGGGATTCAATGCAGAAAAATTGACTTCATACTCTTGTACCAGGATAATAAGCTTTAGGAACCTAATTAATGCATTTTAAGATTTAAAATTTAACATTTTTCAATAATAATTAAGTAAAGTATAAAAGGATGGAAAGAAAACTCACTTGCTTTAGAATTAATCTACATTCAAAATAGACTTTTGCATTATACTGAGGGATCAAGCTTATGCTATTAATGATGTTCAAAATAATTTTAAAATTATGGATCTCACTCTAGTATTTCTATTGAGACAACACAAACACTTTAAAAGTCTCTGTTCATGACAATTTGATTCAGGAGTAGAACAGGACAGCTCTTTCTTTGAACCACTTCAGCTGTGCCCTGACTCATTTATGCATTGAAAAACAGGTAATACTGTTCATAAGAGTATTTCTGAACAGAATAAAAATCAAATAAGATTTCCAGTTGCTGAGCTTATAAGAAAACTATTTCATGATGTTGCAAGCCTTGAGTCTGTGGGGGTTTTGCCTAGTTATTTTCAAAGCATTATTTTGTTAAATTTTATTTTCTCTATTCCTATGTTCGAAGTTATAATTTGAAAAAAACCTCAAAAGCTATTTTAACACAATCAGAAACATTACATTTTTTTACCTGTGTTTAAAGTTCTGCAGCTCTTAAAAAATCCTTTAAGAAAAAAGTTTTTTGAAAAGATAGGCTGAGTTTGTGTTTTTGAAGGAAAAACACAATATAGAATAGAATAGAATAGAATAGAATAGAATAGAATAGAATAGAATATCTATACATATAGGAATAAATGCTTCAGCCAGAATAAACATATGATATTAGGAAGCACTTAGGATAATATATTCTTTAAAAAGTGTAGTTGCTTTGCTTTAATTGTAGTGTTTCAACAATATATATTTTTAATAATACAAAACACTGGGGTGTGTTGGAGAACAGAGATCAATAAGTGAGAATCATCAGGGCTGGTGGGTACTTTTTAGCAAGGCAAATTTTCATTACCATTTTGAAAGCCCTCTGTATCTTCTCCAGAGAGACCAACATGGACACAGAGCAATTTCTTTCCCTCTTGAGAAGAAAGCTTTGGTCTTGTAATGAATTTTGAGCAGGAAAGGACATGCTTTTTCTTCAACCATTTGCAGCAGGGATGGGAGTGGATGCCCTCCCTACTTGTTGGTCCATGATGCTTCCTCTCTGTAGCTCTACTGAGCTGAATTTTGTTTCACTTAATGTAGCACTTGGCCCATGTCTTATCCTATCGTATGGCCCATAAGTGTTTCCTTCAATTCATGTGTACTGTTTTTTCAATAAAATTGCTGTCATACAAATAGCTCCATAAGAAATGGAGATGGGTATGATATTAATCACACTGAAAAAGAAAAAAAAAAAAAAGAAATATTCAGGAACCATTTTATCTCCAAGTCTGGCTCCCTAAAATGAAACAAGACTGGACTCTGCATGGACTTCAGTAGGAGATTTTAAAATATGGGTTTACTAAAAAGAAAAGCTATCTAACTAAGCTTACCAAAATACCTAACTTTGTCTACTGCTGTTTAGCACTGCCTCTGCCACATGACTGGAGTCTTGCCATCCTAATTTCTGTAATACCTGTTGGGATGTTTATGCAACAAGACATGAGCAAATGGAATTTTAGAGGTTGAAGAGGTCCAATCAGATTCAGCTTCAGAGGTATTTCCACTGCTTAGGCATAATGATGTTGCACAGAACAGTTTTTCCCCAAAAGTCTTGTATGTGGTGGCTCTACCTACTCCAACAATCAAAAATACCAGTTTAAGTGCACTTTGAAAGAGCTGAAGTTTCCACAAACATGAATACAGTGAAGAAACAAAACACACAGGAATCAAAGTGGTGTTTTTCCTGCCTGTTTGGGCTTGCTAACATTCAGCATAATACACAGCATGCTAACTGGATACCTGGGCTGTATCCTTTCATATCCCTATCACCTCAAAAAAGAATTGTTACAGGGCCAAGACACAATTTAGGATTGTACTGTATGAAAGAGGCAATATATAAATGAATTTTTCACCTGTGTCTCATCACTTATTAGAGCCAAGTAAGGTTATCCTTTCATAGACAAATTAATGACATCCTTCTTTATGTATTTTTTCACCTTTTTGTGATGAAAGGTTAATCTTCAGTGCTTTACAAGACATTACTAGAGCAAAATAGTTTCATAAACTGATCCTTATTCTTCATTTGGTGTTTATCCAAGTATAGGTGCAGCAGCAGGTTGGCAATGACTGAGATGAACCACATCACTGTGCAACTTTCTAAGGCCTGGTGGACATGGACATCTGGATGTTATCATTTTCACTGTGCCTAAAAGTTACCACACAGAAGAGATTAATAGCGTCTCCATTTTGGCCTCAAGCAAAATATCACTGGCAAAAGTCAGTCTAATTAGTTTATGCTGAGGAGCAGAATTTCATTGTATTTTCTAAATGTGCAGGAGAAAAGACAATTTAAACCTGTCATAGGTCTCAAGCTGGTATCTCCTAAGGCTCCTAAGTTTGCAAATAGGTAAAAACTGGTCTCTTGTGCTATGCCCTAAAGCAGCACAGAAACACTGGAACTGTGTTTAATTAACCTCCTGCTAAACCTGAAATGTCAGGAAAAGATATCACTAGACTTCAAATGCTTTGTAACTTAGCTGCTACAGATAGGAACAGTTTTTCTAGAATTCAAGCCACTTGGTCTTGAAACTGACTAGGCAGTAATGAGTAGTTACATTTAGAAATAAATTATATCAGATAGTACAATTGAAAAATTAGACAGTACATTTAAAACCCAAGATTTTTCCAAGAGGGATTTTAATTTTGTCTGTATTGTCAGCCTAATGGTTCAGGCAGAATCTAATACATGAAATTACTTTTTTTGCTCCTCAAGAGTGAGATTTCTTTGTAAATACTTGGTTTTTCCTACTGCAGAGCTTTCTCCTCCTGTACATGCACAGAACAATTTTAATTCATACAAATGTGGTAAAGATATCATGTGCAGTAATTCTAATCTGAAGATTTTATGTGCTTTAATTTCTAATCCTCAAAGTTATATCTGGATATTATGCAAAAATATTAATTCACATTTTTCTGGCATCTTAGAAAACCAGATGAGAGAAAAAAGTAAAGATTGGAAATGAAAATGGCCTCTATGAATATCTGCCTGGCTAGGCATATATTAGTTGTCACATATTGATCTTACATGCATGCATCAGAAAATAGAGAGTATTAATTTCAGTATTTTAATTACTTATTGTCAAATTTACACTCCCATAGGCAAGAAAATTGATTTTTTTCATTCAAATAAGATTTTTTTCACTCATGTTCAGGAACTCTGTGAACAGGGAGGTATATATATTATTCCCTTGCTTGTCTCTTGATTAATTATCTTGCTCATGTCCAAACAAATTTGTCACGGGAGGCTGAACTTCAGCAAAAAATCACTCTCTCAGGATAGGTTTCACTGTTAGGACTAAGATTTAAGAAGGCTGGATACCCCCTCCCTGAACCCCACACCTGGCCTTCCCTTCTCCCTCAAAAAAAATCCCCAAATTCAACTGTATTTTGCAAGCCTTTCCTTCTGTCCTAAGGGATACCAATACACAGAGCATCTCCTGTAACTTCCCAAAGCGGACTGCTGCAGAATTGAATGATCCATTGAGTCGAGGTTATGGATGAGAAGGCAATGTCTGCATCTAAGGGACCTATGGAATTATGCATAACTCCTTGGGGAAGTTGTATAACACTTTCTAGTACTCCAGGACATGGCAAGAACCCTCGGCCCACCAGTCACTGCTTTTAAGCCTAGAACATAACAGATAAGGATACAGATTTAGTTTTGGACTGGACTGGCTGTGCCCTCAGAGTCCTGTGTGTGTATTTATCAAATCCCCCAGAGGTAGTGCAGTGACACTGGACATGAGCCTGATGGTAACAGAGCTTCAGTTTGGCTGCAGTTTTCAAGTATTGTGCCTAAGAGAAAATGTGGTAGGAATGAGTAGTTCCAAATCCACTATCTCCTCAAAGTAGAGCACTACAGGTTAGCATGTATTTAAAACCTTGCTAAAAATAGTAATTTCTTGCCAAGTTTTACAGAATTTTTTCATTTCATGCATTTATATGCAGATAATCTTCTTTTGCCTCCTTGCCCCTCGAAGAAAAGATTTTTTAAGAGAGCTTTGAAATCTGAAATACTTTTCAATACTAAATCTAATACTAATTCAATACTAAATTTACTGAGTTTTGCATTTAAAAAATCCTGCAGTAGGATTTATACTGGACATGAGTGATAAAAAATGGGAAATCAACCACCACTTATTCTGCAGTGTAATAGCAGGGACTGTTGGTTTATGAGGGCCTCTGAATTCACAAGGGGAATGCCTCTTGATTTCAGACAAGAAGTAATATTTGGCAGCCATGGCAGTTTGTCTTCACATACTATACGTCTTCAAAAGTATGCCTTTGTATCAAACACTGAACACAAATGCAGAAGTTGCAGTAAGTGATCATAGACACCTCTTACAGTGTTCCAAAACACCAGGAAATTAGAATTTGGTGGGATGAGTGCATAGGAGGTACAAAGTTCCATTGTCTGCTCAGAGACTTTTTTTATTTCAGTTGCTTTCTGGAAACTTTTGTGGTGCTTTCTGCAAGAAAAATGGAAGGGGGTTCTACATTAGCTGAGGGCACAAACTGATGTGGAAATGGCCCTGCTGTGTTTGGTTTGGAATTTTGAAACAACTTTGTTCTGCCTTCCATGGCAAAGAGATCCTGACTATGCATTCTTTAGTTCTAGAAGTCAATATATTGTCTGCAAGTCTTTCTGCTGACAAGTTTGACCTCTGTATTAGTTCCTGTTTTCTGTATCCTGTTGTCTGCTTTCTCAAGGGTTACCCTCTGTCACCTAAAATAGTCTCTTCACTTCATGGATGAGATTAATGGCATGAGCCCCTAGTCTTTCTTAGTACCTTGAAGTGCACCACTGGAAGTCTGTGATTGCTCAGATGAAAATTATCTTGTTGATAACATAAATTTGAACACCTTTTTTTCTTTCAATTTCATATTTTCATTTTTATCTCCAGTATTTCTTCTTGCCCTGTATGCACTGTCAAATTTTAAAGAAATATAACAGGATATGCTGCTCTGAGACGAGTACTGGCTCTTTAGTAGTGTTTTTTGGTTTTGTGTTTTTTTCTCAAATAAACTGTAAATATCTCAATATATATAAGGGAATAGCAATTATCATTCATAATAACTTCTAATACTCAAAAAATTATGGATATCTCACTTTTTTTTCCCCCTATCTCAGTGAATAATTTCCTGAGACAATGAGTTGACCTGAAATAACTTTAAGTTGTTCTACATTTTACATTTTACTGGCAGGTATCTGTTCTGCCTCCCAGAAGAACATGCAGATGAACAGAAAAAAAAGAAAAGAAATCCAAACCAACTCTTATGGGACACACTGTTCTGACTGACAAGAGTTAGAATTACAGTGCCTAGTGAGATAAATGGGTCTTGAATTTAAAATGTCTTGGTTACCACCTGTTTGACAGAATCTTCCTTAAATTTTGTTGGAATTTTGCAGGGAGTTCATATTCTGTCTTTGAAATTCGAACTCAAGTCTTACAGCTACAGAGGCATTGGACTCTGTCCTCTAAACACTTCCACATTAAAAGCAATTTTGAAATACCCCTTCCCCTCCACCCCCTCCCAGGTCATAACCAGGAGTGAGAAAGAGAGAACTGGTGGTTAGGTCTGACCTAAGGGCAAGAAAGGACCTTCCTTCCATGCAGATAAGCAGTGTGCAGCCACTGTTTCCTGCTGAGAGCACGTTCAGAAGTCACTGGGTGTGCAAAGGCAGCTTCTCTGAGCAGCAGACTGACTGAAGAGGCTGCTGCAAACAGGAGGGAAAACCCAAATCCGAGAAAACAAAGCTAGAACATTTGCCTTGACTTCTCGGACCTTTTGTTAGAGACATGAACCTCAAAGCCTGAATAAGGGGCTCTCCAGAATGAGGAAGGTGTGCTTAGACGGTTAGGGACCCCTGGAGATCTCAGAAAGCACAGCCACTACTCCTCTGGCGAGATGAGTGTGCAAACACAGCCCCATGGCTTCAGCAGAGCTTCTGTTGTGCAAGGGATCCCCTTCACCCCCAGCTATCCCCCATACACACACTTTTCCTCTTATTCTGCTGTTGGGACTGGAGGCAGAGTGAAAACTATCGAGCGTCATCTTATGGCTCGACACGGGAAGGGTTCGCTATAGCAGTCTAGCACTACAATGAAGGGGTTCTTAAGGTGGTAAGAACAGGCAAGACGTGCGTGAGGTGAGTAAAAGTGAGCCTGTATTCTGCCCCCAGCACTCCCTTTTATAGGGAGGCTGTGAAACAAACTAGAAAAAGAGGTGGAACTTTACAAATAAGGGGAATAATAGGCGTGAATAAGCCAACTGGGGAAAATAGGGGCGAGAACATGAACATATAGGGAATAAAGGGGTTGAACATGAACAAATATGGAACAGGTGCAATCAGCCAATAAGAACTCGTCAATACAACTCAATAGAACTGTGGAAAAATACAGAAAAATCGATTTTTAAAAAAACCTAAAACATATTAACAACAGTCCAATAGGAACAATCCTATTTTTTATCATTCACTCTTATTTAATCATCATCTTCATTCGTGCTGTGAGTAGATCCTCTTCCATCTCTCAAAATCTCCTTTTAATATTTCTTCATGTGACAGTTCAGTCTCGCTACCTCCGACAGAAAACAAATGTTCTCCTTACACGAGGTAAGTCCTCCTTCGGAAATCACAGTCTGGGTTAAGGTTCTTTCCTATTGTTTGCACACTGGAGAGTGCTCCAGCAGATAAGGGAAGGCAGCCAACACAGTCAGTGACTGCTGTGCCATCCAGGCCAGGCATGGGCACTGCCAGACTCTAAACACTTTTTGTGTTTAATTTTCTCTTTTCACCTTAAAAACTAAAAAAAAAAAACCCAAACAAACAAACAAAAAAGTGGATTTGCCTGTCTTAAAAAGAAAAACAAAACAAAACAAAAAAACAACCCCAAACCAACAAACAAAAAAAACCCCAAAACCAAAAACAAAAACAACAAAAAAAAAACACCCCACCACCTCCACCACCCAAACCCCATAATTTTATTCAACACAGTTCTTTTATTTGACATGTAATGTAATGGATAGAAAGTAACACAGCTGCAGGTGGAATCATGTTGCAAGACCTTGCTTGTGTCTGCACCAGATGATCCCCTGGGCTTCACATAAGGGCTGTAACATGCTAATTGTCAAAAGGTTTTGTGGGAGGATCTTTGTTTCCTGGGGTTTCGTTGGGTTTCTTTTCTTGTGTATCCTACTCGTGTGACCTTCTTGAAACACACCTGCATTTTAAATACTCTATGGCATATCAGTGGTTGAAAAATAGCAGTCTACACTTTCTTACGGGGTAACATTCACAGCTCAGCTTCTGAAAAATATCCCCCTATCACTTCTCTTTATAACACTAAGCTCTATATGAGTGAAAGTGTTTCTTTTCGAGAACTTGACAAGTACTTGAGCAGAGAGGCTCATCTGTATTTGGTAAGCAGTCAAACCCCGAAATCAGTTTAAAAAGGATGTTGCTGGCCAGAGCTTTGAAAACACAGAACAAATTACAGTTGAGTTTAAAGAGGTATTTGCAGTCACAGCTGAGCAGTGCTGAGGTTGCAGAGCATCGATCTTTCACTTCTGCACATGACGAAACAAGGTCGAATTGTATTCCAGCTGCTCATTTGGCTACTCAAAATGACAGGCCATCAATGCATTCTCTGAAAGCTCAAACCAGGTATTAGCATTCATACTGAGCTGGAAAGAGACCTCTTACAAGGAATTACTCTCTTTTAAACCATACACTGAAAGCCAAAAATCCAGGAGCAATTTATGATACAGAGTGAATTCAACAATACTAAATGACATGTTTATATTGAATATAACGAAGGATTTTAGAAACAGAGAATCAGCTCCCCCAGTAGGACTGTAGGGAGTCTCTGCCACTGCTGACCCATAATGATGGGATTCCTCTAAGCCATCCCTTGTCTGTGATCTCAGGGCTTCAAGGTTGTTGATTTGAATAATGTCAGTGTAATTATTTCCCTTGCTAAAATGGAAATGTGCATCTTTCTAAACTGATCACTGTAATCTCAGCACTCTGACTGATTTTGAGCACAATTTTAAAGCCTTTTGTTTATTTTTATTGTCATGCTGTTACAGCTTTGCAGAAAGTTGAGGTAATAAATGCCTGCATGAAAATAAAGTGATGGTTGAAAAGTTGAAAATAATTAAAGCTTGATGAGAAAACAGAAAGAAAAGGACTAAGATTGAAAACAACCACTTTTATTACACACTCTGTCCTTTTTTTGATCCCATTCCCCTTTCCCTCCAAATTCTGGTTTTATGAGTGAGCACGGACTTCTCTGTAGTTTTCTTGTTTACCACTGTACTTTGTGCAAGACGAATCCCAGACTTGGTTCAAAATAATAACTCTCCTTAATAAATTATGGTTTATTTTTCTTTTCATATCTGATTCTGACATTTCCCTCACTAACACAAGTATATATTTGGCTTTTTTTTTTTCTTTTTTTTTTTTCAAAACAGTACACTTACACTTCTAATCACTATTAGAATCAATCCTGAAATGCATATAATTAAGATTATTTCATATATTCATTACAGTCTAGACAGGATTTAAGACAGAAACTGGAGAAGGTGCAGGGGAAATCTACTAGAAAGAGGAAGAGGATGAAGAAGTGCCTGGAAGATCATCACTGTCTTCAGCATAGCAACATGAAGGAGAAAAAAGGCTACAATTGCACTTTGTAAATCTGTGAATGACATAGTAGGAAAAATCCCATAGATGTTGCTGACTGCAGAACCAATGGTTATAAAGTGCTCAAAGGTAAATCTAAGCTGTAAGCTAGAGCACTGTTTCTGACTAATAAAAGTAGCTTCTCAGTAGGTAGTGCAAGGGTTTGGGCTTCTGTTGCAAGTGTTGGTATAGCATTCCTATCTAAAATAGATGAGGACTGGATATGGTGAAACTATCTGAACAGCAGGTGTCTAAACCTCACACCTGAAAGAACTGCTAACAGAGTAAAGAAAACACTGAAAAACATGTCTATTGGTAGATTTTTTAAAAAAATTTTCTCTCTCATTGACAGAAGGAAAGTATCCATGGAAAAAAGCTAGCAGAGAACACCAAATTATGTTTATGTGCCTTCTGACATGCAGAAAGAAACGTATATCTGAACCAAATTCATTCAACTATACAGTACAGACAATTCATGGAAACAGAAAGAAAACACTGCCTCATTAGCAGTATAGAGAAAGGGAGCACATTTTGTTCATATCAGTCAAACTCACAGAAATTAATGTACTGATTCAAGGATGCAGTATGAAAACAAGCATCATTTATGTGTTTAGTAAGGACCTAGAGGATGATGTTAAGTGAGCAATAATTAATTTTGCCTATGAGAAAAATACAGCAGCACAACAAATGCAAAATATTCAGTGTACACATAGTCTTATTTTTCTTGTCTGGTTCTGATCTATATGCTAGGTAAAGGTTAAATACTAACAACCTTGCTATCCCTGTAACGTAGTACTTTGTCTGCAGAAAAATCAATGTCAGCTATGTCAGATGTCTGATGACAGGGAAAAGGCTGTGTAGGAGAAATTTCAGGAGTGTAAGTTTTGATTCAATACTCTGGGATTAAAATTTTTTAAATTTATTTTCTGCATTTGTGATGTTATATAATGAAAGTAATTCAAATCCTAATACAGTCCACTCCCTCGAAACCATGAATGCTTGTCTACNGCAGCCAAAGACTCCTACAGGTAGGGAATGGAAACTAGTTTTTACTTAGCTCTTATTGGTGAATAATTTTTCATTTTGAGTTTAAACAATGGGGAGAATAAGCTAGATTGAATTCCCATCCACTCTGCTTGGGACAGTTGTATGCAGGAATAACTTCAGAAAAAAAGTTTGGAAGAGCTTTAACTGAAAATCAAAGTATAACAATAAAAATGTTCTAGTTTAGCTATATATAAAGTTATGTGTTTGATAGGTCATGCTGCCTGCTGTTTTAAAGTTTATCTTGAAAAGGGAAAACTGAACCAATAAATGCATTTGAACAGTGTTGGTGAAATAGACATAGACAATCTTCATGTGGCTTTACATTTGGAACAAGAATGAAAATAAGTTTTATGAAAATATTTGAGTCAATTCTGAAATTGACTGCAATTAAATGAACTGAAATTGTTTCACACTTCAAAAATGTCAGCTAGAGCCTCCATTGGTGAAGATGGAACTCTTGTCATGTCCATGGGCAAAAAGGGGCCCTGCTCAAAACAGAATTCATCAGTCTTCTGATTTTCTTCTCCATATTGCTCCACATACCTGTCCAGCCTAACTCAGCTTAACCCTACTCAGCTCTGAAAGCCATTCTTATAATAAAAGAGTACTGTATTCAAGACAATTTTTATTATAGCATGTCATAGGTTAATGAGAAATTCTGGGCCTTCTTCACCTAGCTGAACTCAAATAAGTTTCTCAAATTTTCCTTTAATTGATTGTTGTACTGTCTTTCTTTAAGACCTATGGCTGCAATATGTTTTCACAAGCTTCAAATCCAAACATTATCAGAAAAAAGCTAAAGCTCTTCTGTTTTCAATAGTTCTTGTTTCAATGGCAGCTTAGGTACAGAATGGTACTTAAGCAACCCAAGTGTACATTGAAAACTACTGGACAGAGAAAAATCAATTTTTTCACCTCTTCAAAGGAACACCCTTGAGGGGATAGAAACAGAGCAGAATGTAAATAGTTTATTACTTGATGCTTCAGTGTAATGCAAAGAAGCGCTGATGCTGACAAGTCAACATGCAGCAAACACGGCCAAATATTTTACTGTAGCCCAGCGGTGTTTCCATTTGGAGGCATTAACCATTTGATTTATTGATGTGGAGAAACAGAGGTCAGCATATAACCTGCTGTTTACTAAAGGCAGGGTAGAGTGAATAGAAGATACTGTCTTCAAGATTTTTCATTTCTGAAAAAATCAAAAAAAACAGCTTTTACCAGTTTTGTAAACACTTTATTGATATTATTTTGCAATCCAAAACATCAAAAGCTTTATTTCAAATTCTAATACTGTCATTTCAAAGTAGCTGTGAATTTTGAATACGTGCCTTCAGCAGTTTTCTTTTTTCAGGTACTAATCTTGGAACTATGAATACTTAATTTTCATCTTTTTTATTAACATATAGTCCTGCCTGCTGATTTTTCTCTGCATCTGTGTTATTTGTAAAGATTGATTTATAAACATATCACATCTTTCTACTTAAAATTACTCTTAATCTTTTCATGCCTCCCCAGAGCTGCTATGGTATGTATTTAAGAACAAAATGTAACTCGTTGTAAAAGAAAGATTCACCTTTAGGTTACTTCTAGGTTCAATTTCTAACTGAAAACAAAGATCTGGGATGTAAAAGGTAAGCAAATACTACTACCAGCCCGAATGGTGTAAGCCCCTGCCTGTGGAGCCGGCTCCTCCTCTGAGGACGCCTGTTCGAATCCTGGAGGAACTCGCTGTCACCATCCGAGCTGCTCGGCCGTGGCAAGATGAACCTCAGGAGTAAAGGGGGTGGGGCCAGTTCTGCGCACACTGTGCCTCACCTAAAAAATCCATTGCGCAGGCTTATCCCAAGATCTTCGTTCGCAAAGTCTAGCCAACAATAACAACACACTACTACCAGCTAATGGAGAGGGGGACACCTCATCAAAGGTGGGGGGCGCTGTGTAATTTTATTTTTTTTTAATTTTTTTTTAATTATCTGTGGCATAACACAGATATTTTAAAAATATTTCAGAAAGCACTAACTTGTTAGAGCATGAGAGCAGAGGGAATGCTCATAACTGATATATTTAGTCATGTACAGTACTATAGTTACAACCATCTTAATTGCAGCTGGCATGTACCCGACATACTCCCTGTATAATACCTTAGCCTTTAATTTTTAACAAACATTTGCACTCCTTGTAAAATGCACACGCTTTCCCCATCCACACGTGGAGGGCTTTGTGGTTCTGTGGCTGTTGTGTATTTTGGGACAGGGTTTTGCTGGTGGGTGTAGCAGCAGCACTTGTTGCTCCTGGCACCTCTTTCCTTCTGTGGTTGTGGAGCTGCACTTCCACTTCAGGACATCAGCGTGCAGGTGACCCCTGAGGGAACTGACACAGCACAGTGTTTAGGTTATACCTTCTGTGTTTGATTTTAGTAAATCACTGTCATAGCACTTCAAACGTGATATCAGTTATGTTCTGCTCTCTTTGGGGACAGTTACTGTGCTAGTTATGAAGCAGTTATGCTGCACACTTTCCTAATAAAATTTCCCATGTCAAGTGAAGTGAAAAATAGCATCACAGTTGCTTGAATACAAGTATTGGGCTTGTGTTATTTCAGAAGGGTAATGACTGTATGAACAGGAAAGATTCCTTTTGCATTCATCTAAAATACTATCCTTTCCTTTCTGAAACGAAGAAAAAGGAGAAAATTCCTTGACCCTGCAGATCAATACTTCTATGGCATAGTTTTTGAAAAATTGAGGTTGCTGGGCTACATAATGCTATTGGCAGTACTCCTCTAAGGTAACAAGTCATTACAGTAAATTATTATACAAGGAGTTCACTCAGATAAGACCCTGCAATTCAAATTGCCTAAACTTTCCTAATGATACCTTTTTTTTTAACCCATCATCAATTAAAGATGATCTTACTCCATAAGCAAACCCATAAAATTAGTAGGGTATTCTAATTTCCAGTATGGTTGTGACCAGGGAATAAAACTCAATATTATTATAACCTGGGACTTGCACATTTTATGTTCTCTCACATTTTTTTTTTCAATTGCAAATGCCTCATCCAAATGTCTCCTACTATACAATATGTCTTTAACCTTGAGCTCACTGTTTCTGGAGCAGTTGCTGTCACTGAATTTTAAGTGAGTATAGAATCTGTATTTATGGATAAGTTGATGGTGCAAATTGTTGTCTCTCTAAAATGAAAAGCAGCATTTGTTCAAGATGAATCTGATAGGGTTCATGCAGCAAACTCACAGAAAAGAAATGCATTTATAGGTTAATTACTAATAAATCTCTTGTTCAGTTCAGTGAGATCAGTGTATGATATCATACGATCTTCCACATAGTTCAAAACTGACCACATAAACATCAGTTTGAGAGCTCCTAAATACAAAGGTTTTTTCTTTTTAAACATCAAAGTCTCTTGGTTTGCATGTGGTTACACCTATCAGACATATGCAGAAATACAGAGCTAAAGCTAAAAACCAGTGGTTGCCTGTAGGGCCAATGATCATAATTTAGTTTTATATATTCCTTACATACAGAATGCAGTGCCAGGATGCAAAACCCAAGTTTGAATCTTGTAAAAAGACAACCAAGCTTATAGTGACTATTATTCTAATGATTTGAAATGCTTTAAAACTAAAAACATGAGGAAGACTGTGCTGGTTTTGTCTGGGATGGAGTTAATTTTCTTCACAGTGGCTGGTGTGGGGCTGTGCTTTGGGTTTGTGCTGCAAACTGTTGATAACACGGGGATGTTTTTGTTACTGCTGCGCAGGGCTTGCTCAGAGCCAGGGGCTTTTCTGCTGCTCACCCCACCCCACAGAGCAGGCTGGGGATGCACAAGGACTAGGGAGGGGACACACACAGCAGGGACAGCTGATCCCAAATGACCAAAGGGATTTCCCAGGTCTTATGGCATCATGCACACCATATAAGGCTGCGGGAAGGGGAGAACATTCAGAGCGATGGTGATTGTCTTCCCAAGTCACTGTTACACATGATAGAGCTCTGCTTTCCTGGGCAGGGCTGAACACCTGCCTGCCCGTGGGAAGGGGTGAGTGAAGTCCTTTTTCACCTTGCTTGTGTGTGCAGCTTCTGTTTTCCCCAGTAGACTGTCAGTATTTCAACCCATGAGATCTCTCTTCTACCTTCTGATTCTGTCTCCTCATCCCACTGGAGGGAAATGGGGTTTAGTTGCTGGCAGGTGTTAAGCCATGGAAGTCTTAATGAAAACTAGAAATTCTCTTAAAGGACATCTTACTTAATACCAAAAGCCATTAGTCTATAAACAGGAATTAACAGTCATTAAAGGCAGACGTGGTGATTAAGCATTTTTCATGGTGAATGTGCTTTTAAATAGAATAGAAATTATGGAAATTAAATGTCAGAGAACATGCACTTAAAATGTAAGCACAGGTTACATGTGAAACATTACATGCATATCAACAGCCACTACAATAAGGAAACAATCAATACAGGACTCCTTATGTCCTAAGTTTAAGCCCCAACAGAAATCCTCACCTATTAATTTTGTGAATGTTTGGCTTTTACAGTTTAAGTGGTGGAAATATCAACGCAACTCACTGAACACTGCCTGCCACAGGTGGACAACACATCTGTATTCAGTACTAGCACTTCTAGCACTACAGGGCACAAATGTGACCTCGCCCTTAAGCAGGGGCTGCAGCAGGGTACAGGGTCCCATGTGGGTGTCATGGGATATTAAACCCACAGCTTTCAGAGTTAGTGCCAAAGAGCAGAAGGTTTTCCTGTAATGTTGTAAGGTTTTCATGACTTACCTCTGAACTACTCAGCACAATGGAGGGACCGCACAAAAACCAGCCCTGGGTAAACTATTGTGCTATCTATGCATCACATGCCTGCAGCAGCACAACTGAGTTAATGACAGCATTGCTTTGATAGCAGGTACTTGAGATGCAGACAGTGAAACTGCAAATGGCTGCCTAGAAAAGGTTGAAGTAGCTGCAAACAATGACATCGTGGGCAGATAGATCAATCACATATATTTTTCATATTAAGGAAAACTGTAACAGATTTATTTTGAGATAATCACATCAGTAATACTCCTTAAGAAGAGAAAAGGCTGTTAAATTTTCAACTGCACTTAGTCCTGGGATTAAAATCTGTTTAAAATAATTTCATTATGGGACCTGTAGTTCTAACAAAAAACCCATTTGTCCCACAGGTTGACAGTATGTTGGTTATTTTAGACCTGGATTTTTGGGGACACTATATAGTATCATCTTATACTTCAGTTGCTTAGCACAACATATCTGTCAAAGATATTTCGTAATTCCTTTATGTAAGTCCTGCTAATACTGGTAGCTACAAAAATGTTCAATTGGATTAAAAACTCTTTCTGACAGATCTGAAAATCATGTCAAACATGTGAGGTCACTGAATAGGGCACACATATTTATCAGGAAACAGGCTCTGGCCCAGGATTTTGACATTTTTCTCAGTAACTCAGTGGAAGCCAAATCTCTACTGATAAGTTTTGATGATAATTAGTTAATCTAATGCTGGAAAGTTCTTCACTGGCTAAATGTTTGCATCCTACATGAGGCACTTGTATTTCTGGTTGTTGTATGAAACTCATGTACTGAGAGGAAACCAATTTCCAGATCCATGGTTTAGATTTAATATTTCCAATCTGAAAAAGAAAATTAAAAAAACAATATTTTGCACCTTCCTTTCATAGTCAGAGGCAGATCTCGATGGGAAAGACACAGAACACACCTTGCATAGGAATCCCCTGCAGCTGCAGAGTTTGGGGCACATTTAGTGCTCCTTTTTGATCCCCCAGTCCCCTGTGTAATGTGTTCCTGGAGTCACTGTGACCTATCAGCAAAACAGTTTGCACAGCAGGAGGAACAGACTGCAGCTGACCCAAGCATCACAGCTGGTTCACATCAGCAAGAAAGAAAGTAATGTAAGCTATAAAGCCAGCTGTAGTGACATCTCAGAAGAGAAAAGAAACAAAAAATGAATGTTCTGCTGTATGTTCTGCAACAGACTCGCCAAGCACCTACGGTCAGTGAGGTGCAGATCTGGAGTGACATTTATGTTTTGGGTTCTCGCTCCCCTTTCACATTTCTCTTGTTATCTAGAGTGAGATCACCCTTTTAAAAGGCTGAAGTACAATGAGAAGACTTAATGTGATAGCTGGGAGGTGGGATGGGTAATGCACTGGGAGTTGCTGTGTGTAGCAGAAAATAATTCTACATTAGCCCCTGGTCCATGGTGTTAATTTCTATCATCTGTGAAGCAATAAATAATATGAGATCAGCCTATTCAGTTATGTTTAGCTGGAATGTTCACTAATGATATCCCTATCACCAATAATGAGTCCTTTCAAAACACCTTACAAAATAGCCAGGAAATAGACTACAAATAATAAATACATGTTAAACAAAGAACATGATTGCCTTTTTTGACAGCACTGTGACATCAGGAAGGTGACAGAAACAGACAGTATATAACCTATACAAGGACAAAGAAAATGGTTTGATGAGAATTTTGGAATGGTTCCACCTGTACCACAAACTGGTTTTGAACATCTAAGATTGTCTTCCATTTGAATACAAACCAGGATAGAGCAAAGTTTTCAGAAAACACAGAGGAAATGGAGACACACTGCAACTAAAGGATTCATACTCGCTTTGTTTATTGCCCTGGCAAGGCATTCCTCTGATTTAGGATGAACTTTCTCAACTAGAGGAAAAACTTTTACTGGCCTCCTGACTTGCCACAGGCTTTCAGAACTGTGGTCTCCTCCAAACCTGTATGGAAAGTTGGTGTTTCAGTCTGTCCTCTTCACTCTTCTTTACTTGCTACAGAGACCCTCCTGGAGGATTTGGTCTCTCCCCTCCAGACACAGAGCAACCCCAGGCACAGCAAAGAGGCTGCCTTCTTCTTTTGGCTCAGCCACCCCCTTGAACCTGCCCAGCTGCCAAGACAGAGCAGACTCAGCAGCTCTGCAGCTACACAAAGTGCTTTAACAAGAGCTTGCCATCAGAGCAAGTAGCTGTGAGAACTGCAAAACAGTAAGGTAGTCATCTATATAGTCATCTTGCTTGATTTGCAGATTATCTCTCTGTCTTGTAGGATAGGAGCACTAAAGACACAGGAAAATATTCATAAAAGGGTGTATACAGATCCTCCAGAAGGGGATGCAAGGTGCTGGTGAGCAGCAGGCTCCACAGCAGTCAGCAGCAGGGCAAACCCCATCGTGGGGAGCACCAACCACAGCACAGCCAGATGGGAAACAGAGGGGATAACCCCATTGCTTCATGTTGGTGAGGCCTCACAGGAGCACTGAGGGCAGTTCTGGGCCCCACAATTTAAGAAGGTTGTGAAAGTTCTCAGATGCACCCAGAGGAGGGCAACCAAGCTGGTGGAAGGGCTGGCATGTTTGTCCTGTAAGGAGCAGCTGAGGCCTCTGGGTTTGTCCAGTTTGGAGGAAAGGAGGCTGAGGGGTGACCTCATTGCTCTCTGCAGCATCCTGAGGAGGGAATGGAGAGGGGGGTGGGGTGCTGGTCTCTTCTCCTTGGGATCCAGTGACAGGATACAGAGAAATGGCTCAAAGCTGCACTAGGGGACATTAAGACTTGACATTAGGAAGTAAGTCTTTACTGAGAGGGTGTTTAAACCGTGGGACAGGTTTCCTCAAAAGGAGATCCACGTCCCAAGCCTGTCAGTGTTTTACAGGCATTTGTGCTGTGCTCTTTTTAACAGGACTTATCTTTTGATGAGCCCTGAAGTGGTCAAGCATCTGGATGGGATGTATGTGTCTTTCACCTAAAAGATGCTATTCTGGTCTTTATGTTTCATTCTGTTCTGTTCTACTCTATTCTAAGTGTGCTTTTATGATGGTTACATGCAGTTTCCACAAAATGTACAGAGCAACCCCTAACTTCTAACAGAGAAACAAAAATGTTCTCCATCAAAGAGACCATTACATCATTGGATGTTCATGCCCAGGCACTGGTGCAGTCAGTTTTGCCCATGTTAGTCACTGTTAAAAGATGTCCTTGTCTTTAATCTTGTCTTACGAGCTTTGCCATCCTATTTTATCTAATGTTAATTTGAGGAGGGAAGTGAAAGAGCAGCTGGGTGGTCATCTGAAGACAGCCAAAGTCAACCCCCTAAAACTACTGTCCCCAAGTCCAGATTAGAGCTGTTTTTTCAAATAGTTTTACTCCTCTGAATAAGTTGCCTTCAACTTTTACCTGACCCCTGGGAAGCTGTAGCACAAGTAAGACAGTAATGGCAAAACACTGATTGCACTGCAAGTCAGTGTGGGCTGCAAGGAAAGATGATCCATTTGATCACGAGTGCTATTTTCAGATCTTGTGACTAATATATTACTTCTGAATCAAAAGCTGGAAATACTGACATAACACTGTAAAAGTTTTAAAAAATAAATTCTAGTAATAACTTTAAAATACTGTCAAATTGAATGCAATGCAGATGAGAAAGCAGGATGGGTTTATAATTTTCCATCTACATACTAATTAAGACTCAATTTTTTTTTATAGTCTGAAGCCTTTCATGCTGATAGATCACAAGTTGTGTGTCAAAAAATAATATAAAATTGTCTGAAGTCTCAAAATAAATCTCTTCAAACTGGAAACTGTTCTCTTTTCATCTCCAAATTATTTCACACACTTTGCATCACGAAGTCTTCAGAACATTTAATCCTAATGAAGTTGAATCATTTCAGACATTTTAAGACACTTCAGCATTTCAGGATTTGTCTCAGAGACAGTGTTATTCAGGGAAGCACGACAGTCCTGAACACTTCACCTCTTTTCTCCCATGAGAGGTTCTGGTGTTAAGATGTGGAACTAAATTCATTCCCAACCCCCATTATGGGGGCAGTGAGGTAAGCAGATCGTAGGAAATGACTGGCAAGTTTTGTATCCTATTTCTTATTCTGCAACAGCTTTCCTATGTAACTTTAGGCTGCCTTATCCTGTCTGTGCCTCATATTCCCCTTCTGTGCATGTAGATAAAGGGTCTTTCCTGTCTTCGTGGTAACGTGAATCTGAATTCATTAATCTTTAGAAGTCACCTTGTCCTGTAAGAGTCACACTTGCTGTGTACAGCTCCCTCAGTAAACTGGGAAAAGGCTTTTCTTTCTTTTTCCCTGCACTTTTGAAGCCATTGCTATTTCAGTGTTGGCTAAGACTTCCTTTCCAAGAATACAGAAAAGCCCTCTGTCTTTCTCTCACTTGTGGCTGTGAATGTCAGTGCCAACATGAAGGCTTTTCCTTAAGCAAATCTATTTGAGAATTATGGACTAAAAGAAAGAGAAGAAGAGGCTTATCTTTTCAGTTAAGTCCCAAAAGATAAATATTCAGTAACTGCTACTGAGGAATCCCTTTTCCAGTTCATCTGTTTGTTCCAAAACGGGCCACGTTGATGTATATGAAAATTCTATATAATTAAATATGAAAAGTGTGTTATCTTAGGAACAGGCAAGTCAAATGATCAGCAAACACCATGTCTCATTTGGGAAGAAATATTAAAACACTTTCATTGATAAGAAATCCGAGCTTCGTGGCTTAGTGGTTTCCTGGAGTGCCTGTAGGAGGTGCACAGGTTAAATGGGCAAGAGCAAACTGAAGTAATGGTATTTCACTGTTCTCTAACATTCAGATCAAAGCTTTAACCTGCAGCCTCTGAGTTTAATTATATTAAAATAACTTTGGAGAAAATGCACCCCCCTTTTTAAAAAAAAAAACCTGAAATACTACTCCTCTTAGAAAAAAATGCTTTGAATATGAACTCCACGTGCCTTAAGGAGGAAAGACAGGATTACTCTGTGCAGGATGTACCACTTCATCTGAGGATTTAAAGAGTTACAAGTAGGACTAATTGACTTTTCACCAGTACAGGTTCCCATGGGAGTAGAACTTACCCAATAATCACCTCCCAACTCATACATCACTATGCAGCCCACCTCAGTATTGACAATTCTACTTCAATAAGTATCTAAACACTCAAAAGGCAATGTAGAAAACAGTAAAATACTACAGGCCTAGTCCATCTTTCCTTTGATTTTAACTCTATGTTACTCTTGTCTTATCAAAACCTCGACTTCACCAGTGTTCCTACTAGTTCATCTGCCATTTGTACCTCATTCAACAACACTAAACTTAATGCAATTGATAATTGATTTCATGCAGATAATTTCCAATATCTACTGCTAGCCCTTGCACAGAAACTGTCCTGATACATCTAAGGTATCTGTTAAAACAAGATGTTTTCTTTTCAAAGACTTGTCACTGCACAAAACATTCTAGTGAAGCATAGGGCATCGAAGGGCAACTTTAATTATTTGTTATTAATGCTGAAAAGTGACTTTACTAATTTTAAACACACAGATTATGACCAGAGAATTTACTTGAACAAAGAATTCAATTCTGAAAATTTACCAGGAAACATAATCATAACCAACTCAAATTTATTCCAACATACAAAGCAGAGAGTAAGACACAGGGAAACTCATAGGAAATATAGATTTTTAATTAGCGAATATTAAGCACTACTGTCCAAATTAACTGCAGGTGGGAGAGCACTTCTCAAGCAGTAAAGGGATATTGCATGTGACAAGCAATTTGAACAATTACTTCTAAATAATCTCATTTTGCTACAAGGCAGTTTGTATGTTTCTGAGAAGAAGCTGAGTAAATAATAAGTTTCAGAAGTATTACTCTGCCATCCTGCAAAATTAGGTAGCATGGGCTCTAGTTCTTGCAAAAAGTGACATGAAGTTGTTTTGATACTGATTTCCTCCAATGGTCTCATACTTTCTACATGCACCGTAGCCATGCCATGCTGTCTTTTGCTTGTATTGCAGAACGGAACCACTGTTCTCTGAATCCTCTGAATTATATTTGCCTGCAGGCTAGACAGTTTCCTGCAACACTCAGATGGAAGAGGAATATACTGCACTTTATGGATTGCAAGAGTATTAGATGTACATTTTGTCAAAGAAAAAAGAAGACACTGCCCAGCAGGGTTCATGTGGGCAAAAGAGCACATTTTCATTTATATGGGCAAAAATACTGAGTACATTCATACAGTGAAAGAACAGCTTTACTTTTTTCCTGAGGTACTTTGATGGTCTGGGTTCATATGCCTGAGACACACTTTCAGAATCTGAGTTATGCATTTATGGCTAAATTTTCCCCTCAACTGATCAAGATCTACAATGGGCACCAGTTTCCAAGATTCCTCTAAGGCACCTAAAGAAGGCATCTGCAAGACTCTGAGCACTTAGACCAAGAATCACATTTTCTATGTAGCATTTTCAGATAGCTATTTTGTGCATATTTTTTTCCCACTGAAGAAATCTGTATGAAGTACACCAAACTCTTCCTGTTTTAATACTTGGGGGAAAATTCTGCAAATGCTTCCTTATTTCTATCTCATTGTTCCTTTAGTCTATAGAAAGCCTCATAATAGTTTTTTTTCCTCCTTAGCTTTGTAGCTTTTGTATATTTAAACATAAGTAGGCAAACTGCACATTAAGTCTCTGGCAGAGAGGCTGAGACGAAGTAGCAAAAAGAGCACATCTTTCACAGCATATTTATGCACAGTTTGGAGAGATCCCTCCAACCCTGTTCAATTCCTTGAAAGTAGCATTATGGACTTGGTCACAGCCTGGGATCTCATTTACCAGGCAAGGCCACTCAGCAGCTCAGGCCAGTGGGCTGCACACAGGATCTTACCACTCTGTGCTCACATGCCAGATATTGCTGGACAAATACCTAGAGAAGGTGAACCATCAGCCAATTCTGTAAGTCTTGCACTGAGTGCAGGAGGCAACAGCAGCCCACATCTGTCTCAGTTGGTTCCTACACACTCGATGTGCTTTTGCAGCAAGACTCTGCATCTGAACTTCTAGTGCAGCAGAATCGTTGCAGTGCATTATTCAGGACTTGACCTTCCAACCCACTTTCCCACAGGGCTATGCTGGACTTGCACATGGATAAACCACTGGTGAATTAGGTCCATCTATCCAACACTCCACAACTGCATACAGCAAGTGGGACAGTTTCATGGTAAGTCAGAGCAATCATGGTTTGAAACAATCTCTATCTCTATTTGGAAACACACTGGTAGGAAAGATTAAAATTAATATTTTATGCACTTTCCAATTCAACTAGTTTTGTACCCTGCCATCCCTTGGCCACAGGACATCATGGAAGTCAAACAGCCTTGTGCACACAGAGAGGTGTTTCTTTTTTCAGTGAGGCTGGTTGATCTTCTCATAACATCAAATGCATATCCCTGCCATGGTGACATGGAAGATATGTGCATTTCACTCAGTATGGGTCAACCTCTTAGGAATGTGTCCCCTCTTTCTAAAATATGCAAAAATGGCAGAAAGAGAAACCATCCTAAGAGTAGCATTCATATAACCTGTCAGGGTGCCTCTCATCTTCCTAGATTTTTTTTGTTGCCTGTTAGATATTCCTTTAATTTTAGGGATATGCGTTTTGCACAAGTACAAATGTTTAATATAGCTCCTCTTATGGGCGCAAAGTGGTGAAATTTTGAGAGGTTTCTCAAAAGTCTCACAGTCTCTCTAAAATGTGGTGCTGCAGCTGCTACTTCCAGATAAAGGGCAAGTTTGTCTGTAGGATTCTGCCAGCACTAGTTAACATGATTTCTGGCAAAGGCCTCAATTTCTTTTCAAAGACAGAGACTATAGGGAGTTGGCACTGCCTAAAAATTTTGTTACATGCATGAAGACTACCTTTTCAAAAATATTTTAGCCATTCTCAATTATACTTTTTACATATATACACCTGCCAAGGTTTTACATGTATACTATCAGCCTAAAAGAAGGATTCTTACTAGGCAGAGCAATACAGCAGTACGAGTCACCTGTTTTCAGCCATTCTGTTGTTTTCCTGCTTGAAACAAACATTTTTGGGCAGGTCAGAGGGATGAAGAAGAGTTCAGACGTAAAAGGAAGATAATACAACATTAAGTATATTATTAACATATAAATCTGTGATAAAGATTGCTTACTAATTTTGCTTGTAAGTGATTCTTCAAATATCTGTCTTCATGAAAAGTTATCATGGACTATCTTACTTGTTCTCTTGGGCGTTATCAAGACAAAATCCTCTCTAACTCGCCCCACTTGTTTCTTATTTCAAAAATCAGAGAATCTTATCTTGGCAGGTGTTGTTCTCAGAAGGTTTTAGCATCTACTCCTACACTCAGACATGCTATACCTAGTCAGAACTCTATTCTCTGTCTGTACCTACCTGCAATCTAATTTTCCTACATTGTAATTTTCCTGCTTCTCTTTCTTAGAGGTATATAGGGGTAAAGGCAGTGGTATGAGTGTGATGTGGTTGGTTTGGTTTTTGGTTTCTTTTTATACTTTAAAGTACATTTATTAGTCCTACTTAGGAACCATCCTCCAAAACACTTCCCATTTTTCAAAAATTCCTCCCATCTTTTCTAACATTTTTCAATTACTGTGATTTGTTTTGTTATAAATCCTGTCCAAGACCACTCTCCAACACAGATTTAAATGAACTGAAATCTGCTGACTGGATTTGATTAGAAGTAATGACCCCAGTTAAAACCAGGAACTACTTAAAATGTCATCCGCATTAAGTACTTACCATACATATTTTCCTTTCTTTTTCTTCCTGTCTTTACAATGATTGTGACCCCTTTAGCCAAAGCAGAAACACAAAACAAAAATCTTGTGAGGAAAGAGGAAAATTGTCCATTTTCTGGAGTACTGTCCAAAATTTGAGCACTGTTGTAGACTTATCAAAGGTTTTCTCTACCCAGCCCAGTTGTAAATGTGTATCTCTCACTTGAACAGTTCCTAGACACACATGGGACAGAAAAGCTGCTGTGCCTTGGAAGCAGGCAGCTGCCGGCTGCAAATGCTCACAAGCCTGTTTCAAGGTGAATTCTTCCTCTAGTGTGACCAAAACTTGCCTGATACAGATTTGGTCACATTTCATAATGCTTTCAGCTGTGAGAATTCTAAAAAGCTATTGTCACTTTCTTGACCACAGTATTGGAGTGGGACAACAGGGATGTGATGAGCACACACTAGTACATCAAACGGATGAAAACAGCCTCTGGTGTTAGAAGGACTATAGACAAGCCCAGGATGGAAAGCAAACTTCCTGCATCAGTAATAAGCAAAGAATAGAAGACATCACATCTTTTAAAGAAAATAAGAGGTCACATGCTTAGCTTTTCATTTTTAAGGGATTAGAAGTATGTGTGGCAAGTTACCAAAATCTGCTGTAAAATTGCCCAGTCAGTCTCATGGTTTAGAGAAAATACTTTATTAGCACAAGAGGTTTTTTCTGGTTATGATGAGGAGAGAATTTATGAAACCATGCCTCAGTTTTGACAGAATTGCAGAATATTTTAAATTGGAAGAGACCTACAAAGGAACATCAAAATCCAACTCCTGATCCAGTGTAGAACAGCCCCAAGAGTTGGGCCATGTGCCTAAGAGTATCATCCAAATGGTTACTGAACTCAGACAGGCTTGGTGCTGTGATCACTGCTCTGGGGAGCCTGTTCAGTGCCCAACCATAGTCTGGGAGAAGCACTTTTTTTGTGATATCCAACCTAAGCCTGCCCTGACACAACTTCAGGCCATTCCGTTGAGTGCTGTCACTGGTCACCAGAGAAAAGAGATCAGTGATCACCCCTCTTCTTCCCCTCACAAGGAAGCTGTACCTCTAATGAGGTCTCCCCTCATTCTCTCTGGGCTGAACATACCACGAGTCCTCAGCTGCTCCTCACGCACTTCCCCTCCTGTCCCTTCACCATACTCATTGCCCTCCTTTGGGCTCTCTCTAATGGCTTAGTAGCTTTCTCACATTTTGGTGCCCCAAAACTGCCCCAATATCACAGGAGAGGCCGCCCCAGTGCAGAGCAGAGCAGGACAATCCCCTCCCTCACCCAGCTGGTGATGCTGTGCCTGATGCCCCCCTGCCCTCTTGGCTCCAGGGCACTGCTGACTGATATCCAACTGGCCACTGACCAGGACCCCCAGGGCCCTTTCCTGGTACTGCTTTCCAGCCTCTCATTCCCCAGTCTATACACAAAACCAGGATTGCCCCATCCCATATCCAGAATCCAGCACTTGCCCTCACTGAACTTCATATTGTTGGTGATTGTTCAACCCTGATTTGTCAGGGTCTCTCTGCAGAGCCTTCCTGCCTTTGGGGGACTCAGCAGCTCCTTCCAATTTTGTGTCAGCTGCAAACTTAGTGTGCCTTTGAGTCCTGCATCCAAGTCCTTTATGAAGATGCTGAAGAACACCGGGCATATGATGGAGCCCTGTGGAACTCCCCTAATTACCTTTCTTCTGATCTTGCAAGCCTAATAACCCAGTTTGAGAACTGCAAATCTACTGTGGAAGCAGCTGTCACAAATAGTAAAAAGTGATCATGTTACTAGAAACTAATTTCTCAACTCTGTCAGCAGCCAAGAGCAATGTAGTTATAATGTCCACTTACTACTTGCAATGACATCAGGAACATTGTGCAGTCTTTAATCAAAGACACAAAATTAGCTTCTTGCACCCACATAACTCCATGAAACTAATTACTTGGAATGGTGAAAAAAGCACACAACCATAATGCAGGATTTCCATAGATACACTGAAAATAAGACTAGCTCAAGATTTCTGTTGAGATAACTTTTTACTTTATTATTTGGGCTGGTTTGTTTTCTTATTTATACACGATTTTCACATAATGCTCCTGTAAAGAAGACATTTGCTGAAAGTAAGTGTAATAATTCTTTGAATTACTGAAAGAAATCTAGAGAGAATAATTAATAAATTATCTACTTCATTTTCTCCTAAAGTGGGAGCCCCTTTGTAGTTGCATAAAATTTTATCTTAACTATGGTACTTCATAGCTAGTCTTTAAATAGATGGATACAAAATTATTTTTAATTATTGTAAATTCAATGTATGCTCAAGCACAAAAATTGTGAAGCAGAAGCACTATAGTGCAGACATTTTTGGCGTTGTCACTTTATGGAAGGACAAATCTTAATTGGTAAATTATTAAAAAGAAAAAAAAACAAACCTGAAATGAAAGATTTCCTAGGAAAGGATTGCTGGAGACTTGAATGCAAGCATTGTAATGACTGAAAATAAATTATTACTATTATACACTCACTAGAGAATCTTCATGCTGAGAGAGAAGGAAAAATTATGGCAGGTCAGAAAACTGTGAAACATGTGCCCTCTCTTCTCCTACCCTCCCTTTAATTATTGACAGTCTGTCACTTAGGTGCTGTGGTACAATGAATAACAAAATAGGATTCAAGCTGCATTTCTCTCCAGGATTTATCCTTCCAAATCAAATACTGCCATCTTCAGGCAGACCATATTTCATGTTTACTAGTTCAACAGCTCTTGCTGAGGTCACCATTTCAAACAAACAAAAAGCCTGTTACTTCCAAGCACTTCCAGATCAGAGATTGATACCTTGCATAAAATAGAAGGGGATCTTTGAAAGGTTGACTTCTACCTTTGGGAAAAGTGTTACCTCTACCTAAAGACACCTCAATGTTATGTTGGGTGAAACACTAAGGAAAATGTCCAGCTATTTCCCTTGTTGTATTAGACATAAACAGCTCAGACTACAGCTAAACAAGACACCCTGACTGCTAGGCACTTCCACATACGCATACTGTACATTGTCATCACACAGGCAGGTCATTGTAACCAATTACAAATAAATGGGTTGAAATTCTGCGTCATATATATACTCCTTTCCTTCCAACAAAGTAGAACTTTAAGGTGGCATTTGAACATCAGATAATGATATCTGCAGAACAACTCAGAAAAGGCAATTTACCTTAAACAGGTAATTGTACAGTATATACTACCCAAGTATTCAGCAGAATAGTAACAATAACTTTCCTTTTTCTCTTGCAGTGCCCCAAAGCTGAGATGGCCTGCCATGAGTTCACATAATGAATTAACACAGTGGTTCCTAATGAAGAGCACATACTTAAAGGTATAGATAAGCAGCCAAGCCTTTCATTTTAACATTGTGCTGGTTTTGGCTAGGTAGAATTAATTTTCTTCACAGTGAATAATATGGAGCTTTGTTTTAAATTTGTGCTGAACACAGGTTTGGTAATACAGAGATGTTCTTGTTGCTGAGCAGGGCTTGCACAGAGCCCAGGCTTTTCTGCCATGCTGGAGAGGGGGCTGGGGGTGCAGGGGAGATGGGAGGGGACACAGGAGGGACAGGTGACCCCAACTGGCCAAAGGGATATTCCAGACCGTGTGGCATCGTGCTCAGTGTATAAAGTGTGGGGAAGAAGGAGGAAGGGGTGGGATGTTTGGAGTGATGGTGTGTGTCTTCCTATTGATAGGGCCCTGATCTCCCGGAGATGGCTGAACACGGGAAGCAGTGAATTAATTCCTTGTTTCCTTTTGCTTGTGAGCATGGTTTTTGCTTTCCCTGTTAAACTGTCTGAATCTCAGTGTATGAGTTTTCCAGCTTTTACCCTTTTGATCCTCTCCCTGGTCCTGCTGGTGCTGGAGTGAGCAAGTGGTTGTGTGGGGCTTGGCTGCTGGTTGGGGTTAAACCACAACAAACAGATAGATTTTTTAAATTCTTATTGGAGTGCAAAATCCAATACTTTCATTTTCCCAAAAGTATTTTTTTCATAATGTGAACTGCTGCTGCTATCTCACTGTACTGGCAGGATATGGTTTTATAATACATAAATATTATATTTAGTTGGAACACAACAGAACAGCAGACAACAAAACACAAATCAAGAGCAGCTGGATTCCAATTGCCATTTTCAAATAAGCATGCAAGTCAGTTAAAATTAGGTGGGCTTTTTATAGTCCTTAATATCCTCTGAAGAGGAAGTCAAATTCTAGATTATGTCTTCACAGATTTCATGTTTCACTTCTCGTTTGTGCTGTTTCTAAAACTGTGTTCTGTTACTAGGTATAAGCTCTCTGATTTCAAAGAAAGTCTTACCTCTTCTCCCTGCTGGAATATTCTTTTATATGTTCAGATTCAGCCTTAGTGTTGGGGAACTTATCTTTTAAAGAGACTCCTCCCATTCTCCAAATTTTTTTCAGAAGAAGAGTATTTTTAGAAATTTTATTATGTAATTCATCTTCATACTTCATGACTTCTAAAATTTTCTTTCCAGCTTGTCCACCCAGTCCTCAAAAGCATAACGAAATATAAACCTCCCACACTGCACAGACTGAGATTTGAATCTCTACTGTTTTCAGGATAAGGGCCATTTGACATTACTCCCCTCGAAATCTGTTTCATTTCTGGGCTTACTGTAAGAGTTGGCCCTGTCTTATAATTTTCCAAGTTGGTTTTTGTTTGCATATTTCTGCTTAAGCCTGTGTCAGGAGAAAAAAAAAAAAAAAAAGGATCTATGAATTCTTTCAGTCTCTTTTATGCTCTCTTTTTTAATTTACTAATACTGTGGAAAAAAACCTGTAAACTAAATAGACCTCTCTATTGAATAGGTGTTCAATAATGCTCTAATTATACCTCTCATGAGTCTCCTTGCATCATTACAATGTATGTGACATGGAGCATGAATGCTGTTGAATTATCAGTTGGAGTTTTCTCATCCTGGAAGAATTGACTCCTGGTTAATCAGGAGCAGGCACACATGACTGTTGCTGAATCTGCTTATCCCACGGAAAGGAAGAGCTTCTTCTGATTCTCAATAATTAACATTTTGCTTTTTGAAATATGAAAATTTGGCATTTTAAATTATTGTGAACCAAAGCCAGTAAGAAACTTCACAATTTTTGTTATTACAAAATATCAGATAGTGATACCTGATGAAGTGATAGTAGGAAGGAGGAGATGGAGAAATGAAATATTTTTGTGTATGCTGAAAAAAGGTTTAAGGAGTTTAAAGGTTTCTGTGGACTTTTGGGTAAAACTTTACAAAGACATTTGCCTTCCATTTCTGTGAGAAAGCATATAAGTGACCTATGTGTGATAACCTGTGGTTATTAGTCTTGCTATATCAAATATATTCACCATAGGCCTAAATAAACCTTATTAATCACCAACCTTTCAGCATTAGAAAGAAATAAAACAATAAAGGAAAATTTACTTTGTTGAATTAATGCTTTTGAAACACTGAGCTTACCAGTTCTTCTTAAGGTTGTGAAAATTGAAATACTGTCAAATGAAGGTAGCTGAAACTTGTCTATCATCCTCTCCTCCAGCTGCAGCACTGGGTGAAAAACTGAAGACAATCAGCCTGCTCTTATGAAGTTGCTCAAGTAACCAGTGCTCCCACTGTGTAAAAGCACAGAAGAAGTTTATGTGCCCAAATGTACTTCCAGAGAAAATGAAAGAGAGTAGAGGAAAATTTCCAGGCATGATCCTAGTAATGACGTGCACTTATGTAGGTGACATCTCCCCAGGTAATTGACAGCTGGGTCTCTGTCCCTTCCTAGAAAAGCCCACCAGTTTCATGCATGTGCACTGCGAATCACCTTTCACAGGGCATTTGCAAGCTTCACATTGGAGATGAATCCTGCTCTCCTTTCATAAATCTGGAAGAGCTTCTTCAAGGTTGTTTTATATTTTTAGATAAGTATTTATATCTTCTACTTTACCAGTAGGACAAAATACACCCTGTGCCATCCATCGTCTGCAAGAAATGAAAAATTGCCTTCTCTACCTTATATGCTTCTCTTCTGAGCAACTCCCAATTGAAAAACCATTTTAGGTTTTTCATTTTCCATTTTTCTATGACCAAATCCTGTTGGGTTGATCATTTCAATCAGCACACAAAACAAGAAACAATGCCTTCCAGACTGCACCCCCTCTACTTGTCCAAGAAACAGCTTCACCTCAGTTTTTATTTCAGAGTCAAAACGAGAAAAACTTGCAGAGACAGATGTGAAATCACAGGCTGAAGGAAAAGAATCTGCTCTCACCTTTCTTTTTGTTTCTTTCCTTCCCTTTTTCCTCACTCCTATGCCTGAGGTTCCATATCATCATATGATATCATATATCATATCATATATCATCTCATCTCATATCTTATCGTCATATCAGTGCTCACCCAGTGCAGCACAGTGGATTTTCTTATTACAGTTAACACATATCTTTCTCTGTAGCAAAAGTAGACAGGAGGAAGGGCACTTTCTCCACTCCCAGAACGTTGCCTGAGCAGAAGCCAGCATGATCTGGGGAGTGGGATAACCCAATCTAGTCTTTTAGCTGAGGACATCTCCTCTCCACCAGCAATACTTTACTATTCCATAGTTGTCTAACCTTTAAGCTTGATAGAAACTGTAGGTCTACAGAAACAGGGAACTGAGGAACCTCTGTTCATAGTCATGTAGACTAAGAGCACTGTCATGGTTCAACCTCAGCCAGCAGCTCATCCCCACATGTCCACTTGCTCATTGCCCCCAGTGGAATGGGAGAGAGAACTGGATGGAGAATGGTGGAAAAAGTTGTGGGTTGAGAACAAAACAGTTTAGTGGGTAGATGTACAAGCAAAGAAAAACAAGGAATACATTCACCCCTCCCTGTGGGCTGATGCTCAGCCAGCCCCAGGAAAGCAGGGAGGGACTCATCACATGTAACTGTGACTTGGGGAGAAAAAGTCATCACTTTGAATGTTCATCCTTCTTCCTTCATCTTCCCCCAGTTTTATTGCAGAGTGTGACTCTGCACAGTCTGGGATATCCCTTTGGTCAGCTGGGGTCAGCTGTCCCAGTCATGTTCCCTCCCAGCTCCTCGTGCACTCCCTATCTGCTCATACGTGTCTTAAGGTGGGAAGCAGAAAAGGCTTTGGCTCAGTGCAAACACTGCTCACTAGCAAACAGTTTCATTTTAAACTTACTTATTTTAGTTAAATAATTAATATCTCTCAACATTGGCAATATGGCAAAAAGTTATAGACCCAGTTCTATAGGTCAGTCCTAAAATTCTAAATGTCAGTCCTGAAATACAGACAAATATGCACTTAGAGGTATCAGGACTAGATAAAATATGATAAATTATTTCCTGTGTTCTCATGTAGCTCAAAATTAAATACTGTCCTAATCTTGGATCACCATGTATGTGGCTTATTTAAATATGCATGAAAATAACACTGAAAAATGTCACAATCTATTACTATGTGTGTAACAAACCTTTACTATCATAAAGTGCAGTACTTTTTCTGCTCAATTCCTAGACTAAGTTGTAGTAGCTTTTAGACTTCTCACATTACTGGTTTTATGACTTCTAATTTCATGAAATATTAGTAGTGATAATGAAGAAATGAACTGTTAGCTATATCTGTCTTCTGATGTTGATGCAGTGAAGACTTCTCGACTGATATTTGATCATGTATTATTTTAATCTGCTTCTATTCTACAGCAAGTGGTTGCCATGCTTCCCTTACATGAAGCAACAGTGACACTCAGTGTTAAAACCCTTGCATTGAACAGAAGCAGCCTGTGCTTCCCTGTATTTCTTACCATTCACCATTGTAATTTAAAATTTGCTCAGCTTTTGGAGGTTATCAGAAAAAGTACAACTTACCATCCTGAAAAATTACCTAAAACCTTCCTGTAGGTTTGTATATAAAATGTTTTTCTTTGTTTATTAAAGAGAAACTAAAGTTTATTTATGGCACCCTGACAGCATCACTGCCTTGGAACTTGCCTGCTTACAGTGTTAAAAATCTTATACATGTGGCAACTTCAGAAATATTATAATTTTTGGTACACGTTATATCTGCTACCAGTGGCCCAGCTGTACAAAGTATTTCGTTCTGAGATAACAATGGCATAAAACCAGAGGGAGGAACGACCATAGGAGTTTTTTGTTTGGTTTTGTGGTTTTTGTTTTTGTGGGGTTTTCTTGTGTTTTGTTTGTTTGTTTGTTTGTTTTGTGGTTGTTTGTTTGGTCGATCTGCTGGAGGACAGGAGGGTTCTGCAGAGGGACCTGGACAGGCTGGATAGATGGGCTGAATCTATCCAGTGGGATGAGGTTCAACAAGACCAAGTGCTGGGTCCTGCCATTGGGTCACAACAAGCCCCTGCAGCACTACAGGGTGGGGACAGAGTGGCTGAGCAGCTGCCTGGGGGAAAAGGATGTGGTGGTGCTATTTGACACCAGATGAACATGAGCCACAGTGTGCCCAGGTGGGCAAGAAGACCAAGGGCGTCCTGGCCAGTATCACCAATAGTGTGGCCAGCAGGACCAGGGCAGTGATTGTCCCCCTGTAATGGGCACTGATGGGGCCACACCTCAAGTGCTGCATCCAGTTCAGGTCTCCTCCACTCAGGAAGGACACAGGTGCTGGAGTGTGTCCATAGAAAGGCAACAGAGCTGGGGAAAGGACTGGGTCACAGGTCACATGAGAAGGAGCTGACGGTGCTGGGACTGGTTAACCTGGAGAGGAGGAGGCTTGGGGGAGACTTTTTTTGCTCTCTACAACTCCCTGAAGGAGATTGCAGAGAGGTGGGGGTTGGTCTCCTCTTCCAGGCTACAGGTGACAGGATGAGAGCAAGTCTTAAAGTCTACCAAGGGATATTTAGGCTGGACATAAGGAAGAATTTCTTCACAGAAAGGGTGATTAGACATTGGAATGGACAGTGCAGGGAGGTGGTGTAGTCACCATCACTTGAAGTGTTTAGGAAAAGACTGATGTGGCACTGAGTGCCATGGTCTGGTGGACAAGGTGTTGTTCAGTCATGGGTGGGACTTGATGATCTTATAGGTCTTCTCCAATCTAAATGATTCTGTGATTCTGACTGTGTAATCTTCTTGGAGGCAAAATAAATATACCAAACATGTTTATGGGAAACAGACCTGTTGTGGTTTAACCCTGGCTGGCAACTAAGCACCACACAGCCACCCACTCCGTCCGTCCCACTGGGTGGGACAGAGAAAGAACAGAAATGAAAAAGTGAGAAACGACCTCATATGTTGAGGTGACTATATCTTAATATTTTAACAATAATAATAGTAATGATTAATTGCAAGGAAATGAGAAAAAATTAAATTAAAAAACAAAAACAAAGAGAGAGAATTAAAATTCAAGACCAGTGATGCAATGAAAAAAAAGAAAAAGAACAGCTGGGGTTAGATCATGGCAGTTGTTTTTGGCACCCAATGTTGGGCATGAAGGGTTGACATAACAGATTTGACTGAAATGTGCTAGATTGAATTTGTAGTTGTTATTGCTGTTTAACTCATAATTGGCAGGTTCCTGTGCTTGCCATGGGGCTTGCTTTTCTGACTGCTGGAACCAGTGCTGGTTAGTGGCTGCTTTTTGCTTTCACTGCTCCTTGCACTGCTCATCACCCCAGAGTGCTGTGCCTGGGAACACTGGTGACAGCCACAGTTAAGCCCCTGGGCTGGCAGGTGACCAGGGCACCATTTGTTGTTCCTGTTGTGCTATCCCGGACTGGCTGGAACTCCAGGGTGAACCTGAGCTGAAGGGACTGTGACCTGAGGATGAGTTCATGGTGGAGCAGAGATCCACCCACAGCTCATGGAGGACTCCTTGCCAGAGCAAGTGAATGCCGAAGGGCAGATGTGACCCTGTCAGAAGGCTGTTCTGGAGCAGGCTTCTGGCAGGACCTGTGGACCCATGAAATGGCCCTGCCCTGGAGCAGCTCATGAAGAACTGTAGCCTGTGGGGAAGGACCCACACTGAAGAAGCTCAAGGAGATCATCATTTATTCCAATTGCTGTTAGGTTTGTTCTCACTGAAATAAATTTTTGCAATCTAAGGAAGTGTGTGAGTCGACATAGGCAGGCAGCTGGGACAATCACAACCCCATGGCTAAAACACAAATAGTGTATTTATATATTATATTGTATTATATTATATTATATTATATTATATTATATTATATTATATTATATTATATTATATTATATTATATTATATTATATTATATTATTTCTCCCTACCTGCAGGATTCCTGATGAAACAGATGGGCTACACAAGTGGAGACCAGGCACTGTTAAACCTGGTCCATGTATGAGGATCACTGGCCTGCTGTTCACGTAGTCTCACCGAGTTACNGGGAACACTGGTGACAGCCACAGTTAAGCCCCTGGGCTGGCAGGTGACCAGGGCACCATTTGTTGTTCCTGTTGTGCTATCCCGGACTGGCTGGAACTCCAGGGTGAACCTGAGCTGAAGGGGCTGTGACCTGAGGATGAGTTCATGGTGGAGCAGAGATCCACCCACAGCTCATGGAGGACTCCTTGCCAGAGCAAGTGAATGCCGAAGGGCAGATGTGACCCTGTCAGAAGGCTGTTCTGGAGCAGGCTTCTGGCAGGACCTGTGGACCCATGAAATGGCCCTGCCCTGGAGCAGCTCATGAAGAACTGTAGCCTGTGGGGAAGGACCCACACTGAAGAAGCTCAAGGAGATCATCATTTATTCCAATTGCTGTTAGGTTTGTTCTCACTGAAATAAATTTTTGCAATCTAAGGAAGTGTGTGAGTCGACATAGGCAGGCAGCTGGGACAATCACAACCCCATGGCTAAAACACAAATAGTGTATTTATATATTATATTATATTATATTATATTATATTATATTATATTATATTATATTATATTATATTATATTATATTATATTATTTCTCCCTACCTGCAGGATTCCTGATGAAACAGATGGGCTACACAAGTGGAGACCAGGCACTGTTAAACCTGGTCCATGTATGAGGATCACTGGCCTGCTGTTCACGTAGTCTCACCGAGTTACTCCAGCTGCACTTGATCCTCCTCAACAGAGTTTCGCTTTTCAACCCTTTCCTCACAAGAGGGAGGAAAAGAGTTTGCCAAAAATTGTTGTGGTTTGTAACAATGGACCTCATTGAGTTATAAATCCAGATAAAATATTCTACTGCTCCACTTTTATTCAAAGGCATATTTAGTATTTATCTCACAGGAAACATATTTTTACAGAGGTGCTGAAGACTAATAACGGAGGTTACAAACAAAAATAACAGCACCATGAGTATTTTAATCCTAACATAACTAGTCCCTGGTCAAAAGGCCAAAAGATATGCTACACAGTATCATGCATTTCTTCTCCTGCCCTTAGTTATCTAATATAGTACTGCCTCATATATAAGTTGCCTTCTTCCCCAAACACCTTTTATTAAAGACAAAATTGCACATATATCTAAACCTATATATCTCAGTCAAGTTATGTCAATACTTTAGAACAGAATGCTGAAACAAATTGGCTTTTCCAGGCACTAAGCAGGGTCTTAATTAAAACACTACAGCCCACGTTGCAAAGATTTACACAGTCTGGGCACCTGCATCAAGGTTCAACACATTGCAGTTAGAGGTGAGCATCCTCAGGAACAGGGCATGAGACAGATCTCAGACAGAGGTCTCACATGAGCCCTGGCTCTAGCTGGACAATGAATTAAACCAGCAGAAAACCCAGGTATTAGCTGTAGCCTGTTGGTGGGAAGATGGTGTTGGTGGAAGAAAGCCTGGAGGACTGCTCTTTGTGGTCTCTAAGCTTGTGCTGCTCTGCCACTGCAAAACCTCAGCCACTGTCCTGCATATAATCTGTCCTTGTTGAGACAGACATATGTCAAAATATCAAGGAAAGCCAGGCATAGAGTCCATAGATAAATCCCATAGATTTCTTTATTCTTCACAGAGCTCCTTTTTCATCCAGTTCCTAAGTATCCGTGCATTAACATCATTGGTGCTTATTACATAAAAACAATAATTAATTGCCCACAGTTCTAACCCTCTGTCTCTGCGCAACTTCACCCATCTTGTTATTCCTTATCTCGTAGCTTTCTCAGTTCTCTCAACACCTGCAAGTTTACAGTTCTCTAACTTAGCAACGTATCATCACGTGCACACAATTATCTCACCAAGTTCAAGTTCTCACACAGCCAAGGGATCTCCAGGCCCACTGCAGCTCCCTAAAATAATCTGACTCCAGTGGGCAGAT
>VXAU01001984.1:34073-62200 GCA_013399695.1 Formicarius rufipectus | reverse complement strand
GCCGGGCCTGCCCATGGGGTTGGGAAGGGGCTGCTGTTCCTGCTGAGTTGGGAAGAGACTGTTCCTGCCGGCCCTGTCCATGAGGTCTGGGAAGCGGCTGTCCTTGCGGATTTGGGAAGGGTCTGTCCCTGCTGACCCTTTCTATGGGGTTGGGAAGGGGCTGGTGTCCCTGCCGGCCGTGTCCGTGGGATTTGGGAAAGGGCTGCTGTTCCTGCTGGTCTTGTCGATGGGGTTTGGGAAGGGGCTGTTGGGAGACCTAGTCCAGCTTTGGGGAGATGTGTAAGGTTCTTGGTGTGGGTTTTTTTTGGTTTGTTTGTCGTCGTGACCATAGCCCGGATGTGAAGGCGCACAGGGTTGCTCCAGGTGCTGCCCGTGGGTGTTTGGACTGTACCTGTGTTAACTTCGCAGAGTGCCCTTTCCGAGTTGCCTCTCAGGTCAGGGATGGAGCGCTCGGCAGGGCAGTCTGTCTGTCACTGTGCTTAGTGCTTCTCTGTGGGTCGGAGCTACACAGGCAGGTTTTCACCGTTGGCTGGGAAAAAGTTTGTGTTACTGTGTGTTGTGAGTCAGTCTTGGCTTTGCTGGGTTCACGGTCAGTTTGAGGTTTTGTAGCGCTCCGGAATTACATGCTTTCATAACGTTTTATGCTGTATGCTCAAACGAACGGTCTCACCTTCTTCCCTGCCCCTTCTCCCCTGTCCCATTCGTTCTGTTCGCTTTTGAGAACGACTTTCCAATTTTAAGCTACCCTGTTGTTCACTGCATTGACTTCCTGCAGCTAAACATTAGCTAAAAAGACGAGTCCAGCTGGAGCTGAAGCCCGTCATGTTTCCTACGGTTTGATGCGACTGTCTCTTTAAATTTTGGGGAATAAGGTTGCAGGATTACAGGAAATGAGGTTTCAGGATTACGGGAGTTTACGCCGGGGTCAGACGGCTGAATTTAAAGCAGGGCATGATAATGCAGGAAGGAGTATGAGACAGATGACTCTTACTGTTCTTTGTATTTTGTTGTTAGTTGTACATTCAGTGTAAAGTAGTTCCTTTACTCTTTTGTTGTCAAACAATAGCAGCCTGCTTATTTGTCTGTTTTGCACGCAAAACTATTTCTGTGCAAGGTTTGGTTGGTTTGAGTTTTTTTGTTGTTCTTTTTTGTTGGTCTCTTTTTAAGTACACATGACCGTGTTACTAAGGGTGTGTCACGTTTCATAGATGCCCTATGCAAAATAATTTTCGGTAAATACTTAAAACTGATAAGCTGTCACATCTGAATTAATCTCTTATTGAATTACAGAATTGGAACTTTGTCTTGTAGATCTTTTAAAAAAATATTCCATCTGTTTCCCACTGTTAGTTTTTTTCTTAGATATTTGATTGTTTCGGGATTTGAAATCAGACTGACTTGATTAGTATTGTTTAAACGCTTTTTGATCAATGGGGTGTCTATTTTTCTGTGGTTACTTTAGTACTCAGTTTCACTTTTTCAAAAATATCAATCTGTAACTCTGCCATAAATGAATTCTTTTAGTAGTGAAAGATGCCATCCTGTTGCCTACTTTAAATGTTATTTAATATCTTTCCTATTTTATCTGTACTTTCTAAGTTCAAGTTTTGTTTTGGGCTGTGGTGTTTTTTTGTTTGTTTTGTTTGGGTTTTTTTGTGTGTTGTTTTTTTTTTTTTTTCTGGTTTTTTGTTTGTTTGTTTTACAAACCAAGTGATTTTAATCCCAACTGACAAGTACCACTCGCTTACCACAGCCAACCGCACCTCTCTAGTCCCCTTTTCCCCCAGTGGGCAGGAGAATCAAGGGGAAAAAGATACACCTTGTGAGAAAAAGGTATACATTTTGGGTTGAGATAAGAACAGTTTAATAACTGAAACAAAATAAAATGTACTGTTAACATAATTTGTAGTGAAGTGGAGAGAAGAAAACAACTGAGAAAACCAAGGGATGTACAGTGTTTGCTCTGTACCAGGTACAAAGCATTTTACCAGGTACTAAGAAGAACTCTATCCTAGGTGAAATCAGTACAGACATCCAGCTCCCCCTGTAATTTTTGTCTCTTTAGTTACCCTGTAGTCCAGCTCATTCTGCAATATTTTTGAAAAAATAGTCTTAATTCCAGTATCTGGAGTCAATCTTACTCACCTGTTTGCTTTGTTTGTGGTTTTTGTGTCAGTCTCCCTCCCTCTTCAGTTTGCCCTTCAGTCCTTAGCTATAGGTATGAGTTTGTTTGGTTTTTTGAGATATCTGTCTGTCTGTCTGTCTCTGTATACACCTATCTGCCTCCTAACTATTCCACTGTTTGGTTTTTTGTAGCTGCTTCCATAACATATGCTGTTTCATTACGGAACTTTTGACTTAAGATTTCTGACCAAGTATCTTGTTAAGTGGATTATGCAGGTGCCAAAAGGTCTTCATATGATGGATTTTGATATAGATAGGATTAGATTTAGGATATCCTTTCTCCAGAGGTGTTATGAGAGTGTGGGAGACAAATATACCCAAAATCTTTACTGAACTTTTCACAGTAGGTGGTGGAGAAACAAACCTTAATACAAGGAGAGAGAGTCCATCCTCAGAAGTCTCAGGAGCCCGATCCTGCTGGCTTTTTAGTTTCTTTCCCTTGATTCCTACCTCTGTCACCTGCTGTTGCAGTGGTGGTAGTGCAGGAGTGGCTGTTACCAGTGTCAGGTGCTGTTTTTTGTTAAGCGGTGGTTACGGCTCCTCAAAGACAAGGGCACGGGGTGGGTGGAAAGGTTTGTCAGACTGAACTTGGCCTGCAGATCGTGAGATGGGCCCTACTGGATTGGGAAGTTCAAAGTGCCCTGTGCCAGTTGATTGTGTTTCCCTGGCTGGTGAAGAGGTCTCCTGGTCAGTGTGAAGTGATAAAACAACTACGGTTCCACAAAATCAAACAAGCTTAGAATTTTGCTGTTCATTTGGCTGCTGTAACATGTATGAATTAAAAAATCATTATAGGGTGGGCAAAATTTCATCTTTAATCTTTGCAGAAGAGGGCGATTACCTTAAATCAAAGGGTAATTTAAATCCATTCTCTTTAAAACTTGAGGGGAATTCAGGAATTAGGGATCTGACTGTGATCTAGATGTGTGAATGAAAAAAGTAGGAGTTTGTAAGCATGCAGTGCAGAAGATGACCAAGTCACATGCTACACATCACTAAGTTTTGAAAACTTTGTGCTATATATCACAAATCCATGCCTATTGTGGTTTTACTGCTATTTATTTCTGGAAAGCAGAAATGAAATAGAAAAAAAAATCTTCCTGTTGTACCTGTTACCTCTTTGCAGTGCTGCTATTTTATCAAAAAATTTAACTGCTGTGAAATGGTCTGCGAGTTGAGTCATGAACTTCAAAGAGAACATTGACTCAAACACTTCAGATTTCCTTTTGAGCTGTGTTAACAGGAATTGTGGCTGTAGAACACAGGAAATTCTGTGTGGTGCTTGGTGCTTTTAAAGCGTCTGCAAGAGTACTGCATTAGGCTATGGTGCTGGGATCTTTTTAGAAACCTGCAGACAAATGAAAGAGGCATCAGAGAAGAACCAGAGGTTGTCAAAACGTGGCCTGTTCTAGTAGTTGGAAGATTCTGGTCAAACTGAATGACACTTCTTCAGAAAGAAGACCAAGAGAAAATTGATAGAAAGTTCAACTGTGTTCCTGCCTTCTGTCAAATAGAAGGAAATAATAAGCTTCATTTTGGTGAGATACTTAGAAAACAACTCAGTGTGAGTACATTTAACTCTTGGCAAAGGTGATTTCCTGTCTCTAAGGTTATGTGAGGAGTTGAGATTTTTGTTTATTAGTTCTTTCTATAACAGCAAGGGGAATGTCCTCATCAGGGATGTTTGGGGTGTGCTTGAACTTGCTTCAGAACAAGTAAGGTCTAGAATAGATGATACCTCCTTTCTCAGTTTGCTGCTTTTATTTTTTTTAAGTGTGAGCGTGAGCTGCTGTGCCTGTAACAGGGACACTGTCAGTTTTGGCTTAGGGCTAATGCACTGTGAAAGGAAGATGAATGTGTGTGTTTATTTAATATAGGGCTTTCATAAATATATTATTATTTGAGGCACTACTGACTCATTTTCTTAAATCTTTACTCAATGTTTTTTGTTTGCTTTTCTCATTCTTCCCTTGTAGTAAGTTACATATTTTTTTTTTTCGTTGTTGTAGTAACTTAACATGTTTGCTTGTGGTAGTGTTGATAAACAAATGCATTGCTGCTATCAGTGTACTACTAGTACTGCATTTAACATTATCTGAGTGATAGGAAGTGGGTTTGATAGCCCAGAGCAGGGCCTTTGCTTTTATCTTGTGACTTTTGAATGCTGGGATTTAATTTTGGTAAACTTGTACCTGAGAAGACTGGGATATACATGTTGTAGTTGCACTGCAATTTTTTTTTTTTTAAAATATTTTTTAAATTATGTTTTGTCAGGCCTAGTCAGGAGGCAGAGGCACTAAAATGCATCATTTGGATTACACTTCATCCACAAGTTCACGGAGTCACTGTTGTCATACCAGCTTTCTTTCCTGCCAAGAGTTTGTGTTGTGTTACTTTCAGCCATAGCATTAAGAGAAATTGAAAGGATTTTGACTAAAGAGAAGATACTCCATGGACATTATTTCACTTATCAAGTTCTGAGAGATGTCCTGATGAGGTTTTTATGATTTATTGCAGAATTATTAACAATTATTTTGCTTTCCATAAGTCTGCGTTATAAGGTGGCTTTTGTGTGAGCTTGTAGATGTTAGTATCGCAGAATGAGCTATGTAGTAGGGGTGAAAGTTGTCTTGGAATGAGATTTCTGCTTTTGCTGATGATGGGATAGATACCTTGACACTCATGGCCAGTAAAAATTTCCATGGTATTGTGTAGGTGTTTGCTTGACTTGCTTTGCAGCCCCAAAACTATGTATTATTTCTTGGGGAAAACAGGTAGGTTGCAAGTTGTGCAGGGTTAGAATGCCTAATAAATTAAATGTAACTGCTGCTTTCATTCCCTATTCATTTATTTGTTTCTTTTGTTCAGATTGCTTGAACTATGTTTGATCTTTCACAGATTTTGATATGTTTTAATGTCCCTGTTTTTAAACTGGTGGGATGATCCAGAACCAGTACTGGCATCTTTTATTGAGGACAATTACATGGCTATCAATAGAAACACTGTCAGACTCTGCAAGTAAAGGTACTCTGCTTATTCATCAGAACCCATTCTTTGCATTAGGGGGAAAGATATGGTATTAACATCCTCTGTCATTTCTTGCAGGCAGAAACTAAAGTCGTGTTTTGCCTTGCAGCCAAGGCAGTCTGTGTGTTAGAAAGTGGAGAGTAAGGGCAGTGTCTGTCTCCCTTTTGTAACCTCTGGTTGCGTATTCCTGCTGCTGGCCTCATGCTCTGTGGAGTGATTGTGCAGCTGTGGAGAGAGTTAATCTAGCTGGATAATCTGACACCAATCTAACGTTGCAAAACTTTTCCTCAGGATCAGCTGCCTGCAAAGACGGTCTCTGAGTACAGTCAGTAAATCCACCACAAAAATTCAGGTAGCTGGAAGTAGATGGCTGGTAAACTGTTCTAACTAATGGCAGCTTGCCAGAAGGCTCCTGGCTATGATGTGAAGTCACACCATCACTTTTCCTGACTGACATGTTTTTGATAATCACAAGAGCATTTTTAACTTGATTCCCTTCATGGGTGTACTGAGTTTGCTACCTTTCAGAGGTACGTGTATTCAGTGCTCACATGTCTTTTGGATACTCAGAATCATTCATACTTCACTTGTTCTATTGTAGTTATGTCTTAAAGTGAAGAAATCTCTTTAAAAATGAGGCAGATATAAATCTGTTCTATCTTCCTTTCCTGTTATATGTAATTCTTTAATGTTCTGAAATAGAACAAAGCAACCTTTAGTAAAAATAAACCCACCAGTAGCTTAGCTGCTGTATGCCTGCAATTAGCAAATGCCATGTACCAAGCATATTCCTTTTTTCAAGTGATACTGTAGAAATATTTTTGATAATGAAGTTTAAGTTAGTTGCTGAACAAATTTGCAATCAGTTAAAGAAACAAATGGGCAGTTTTTAAAAAATGAATGTCTTAAGTTCATTAGGCACCATAAATTGAGAGTACATTTTAATGTTCTTTGCTTGTTAATTCCATCAACTTTTTGTTTTCAAACCAATCTATCTGATGTAATGAAAACAATTTTGTAGATAGCTATTCTTGGATACAGAAGTTTTTTGTTCATACAAGAAAGCCTCATTCACAGTAATCTTTTCAGTTTGATTGAAAGATTTTTTCAAATGAAAACAATGGACAGAAATAGTGGATGGACTCATCTTTTACAGTCTCTTCTGCCATAGGGCCTATATTTACTTCATATTCATAGAGCTCTGCCTTTTCCTTAAACTTAGCAGTATCTTTAAAGAGTAGTATTAGCAATCAACTGAATATTCTTTTCGTGAGGCAAAAGCTTCTTAAGCATGTGCAGTCAATAATTCTAACTCCTTGACTGTGGTTTTTATAAGTTTTTTTTAATTAGGATTGCCTTTTTGTAAATTAAAATTATTTCTTGAATTATGATTAACTTCATAATTTGATTTATGTGATGTGAATTGATTTTTAGAGAACTAGGTGCTGAGGATATTGTGTTAAAAACACACATGCATAATTTTCTATTACTGTACTATTTTTCGTAGTGACTTTCACAGGAGTGATGGACTTTTCATTATTTCTGTGGATAAAACTGAAGTTGCCTTCTTCAGTTCATTGACTTCCAGGAACTTGGTTTAAGGCCAAAGCGAATATTTAAAGACAAAACAAATAAATTTACTACATGGATTAGTGATATTTAAAGCTGATCTTTATTTTTTTAAAGAAAAGATATTATTAGGATGCTTTGTGGAGCTTTTTTGGGTTTGGTTTGGTTGGTTGGTTTTGTGTGGGTTTTTTTTGTTTGTTTGTTTTGTTTTGGTGGTTTTTTTTCCTTCCCCTTTGTTCATGCTGAAATGCTAACATTTAGCACAAAAGTTCAAAGAAGTCTTCAATGCAAACTTGAAGTATCTATGTAGATACAGTGTGGGAGAGTTCAGGGTGTAATGTCTGAAGCCCATCATGTAGGGACTTGGTGGTAAGGAAGACAGTTATACAAAATAACTTCTATTTCCAGTTTTTCTGGTTGGACTCCTTTTAATAATATTACTCAGCATTTCTTTCTCCCTTTCGCATTAACTGTGTTACAAAAAATTAATTCTAGAAAGTTGAAGAAAACCCCAAAACTTGGTCAGGCACTCTTCTTTGATAGTCTAAATTGTCTTGTGCAGGGACTTAATTTAGCTCAATTAAAATCAACTGAACCATCACCTGATTTAGAATGGTGGGTTGACTCAGGTAGAATATTGTGAAATAAGCTGTATTTTGTTGTTTAAAGGTAAAACAGCTTGCTTATGTGGATTTTCTCATGTATGGGATTCGTATGATTGTGTCAGTTCGGAATTCAGCAGATTGAATGTGTTTTGACTGAAAACTTGCTCTATCTGTTAGTTGTCTTTTGCCATCCTGAGTGTTGCAGTTTTGAATTTTCTTTTCTGTAGAGAATCATTGAGGTTGAAAAGGACTTCTAAGATCATAGAGTCCAGTCGTTAGTCCAGTACCGTGTCCAAGGCTTTACTAAATTCCAGGTAGACAACATCCACAGCCTTTCACTCCTCTGACAAGCAGGTCACATTGTCAGAGGAGGAGATCAGACTGGTCAAGCTGGACAGACATTTCACAAAGCCTTGCTGGCTGGTTGTCCTGTATAAGCCACATAACAACACTCAAGATGACCTAATCCATACTCCTTTCAAGAACCAAGTTCAGACTAACATGCCTGTGGTGCCCTGAATCCTCCTCCCAGCCTTTTTGTTGATGGGCATCACATTTGCAAACATCCAGTCATTTGGTACCTGCTTGATTAGTGAGGGCTGCTTGTAATTGAAAGTGGCTTGTTATGCACTTCCATCTTCTCTCTTATGACCCATGGATCCCATCTGGCCCCTTAGGCTTGTGTGTGTCTAAGTGATATAGCAGCTCACTGACCATGTCCCCCTGGATTGTGGAGGGGCTTCATTCTGCTCCCTGTCCCTGTCTTCCAGCTCAGAGGGCTGGATACCTGGAGTATCTTGCTATGTAGTATGTCTTGCTATGAGAGATTGAGGCAAGGAAGGCATTAGTGGTCTTCAATGAGCCTGTGTGAACACTTCAAAGCAAGAGCTAGATGTTGAAGAGCATACTATGTCTAGAAGGTATGATAAGGGGGGAACATTATGGGTGTTGATCCTTAAATAGGGTGTTGCTTGGAGGCTCAGGAAGTCTGTTGCATCCATTGAAGGGGAAGAAAAACCTGCTTATCTTACCTATCACATGAAAGGGTGAAGCAGGAGGCACTGACATGTTTAGGAACTTGAGCTGAAAGAGAATGAGATGAGAGAGAACGAGGAACAAGAGTTTGTTTCTTTTGCAGAACGCTGCTTCCTCTACCCCACCTTTTGCCATCAGGGTTAAATAAAAGGTGTAGAATGGTTCTTGAAAGTGCTGTTCGACTTTTTCTCCTGACAGTTCTGAAGGATATTCTGGTGCTTGGAAGGGGGATTAGACAGAGTTCTGGGGAAAACAAATTGAGTAGTGGATATGAAAGTGTACATATTCGAGTACAGTTTTCAGGAATTACATATACTAACTAGTAGAGCCATTGCCCTCAGAAAGTTGTCTGTCATAAGCAGGAATTAAATGAAGAGGCTTGGGAGAATGGTTTTTGCTTTCAGCTGTATTTATATTATACATCCTTGGGAATTAGAAAATACCAGTCAGGCCAAGTAAGCTGCTATGGTATCAACATATATCCAGAGTATTGATTAAAGGGTAGTGAAGGTCATCAAGGTGAGTTGAAGCATTTTATGCATTAGTGTATTGTAACAAGAAGCTAAGTTAATCCTTAATGTAAGGGTAATGCATCACCACCTGGAATTTGTGTAGTCTTTGCTACTAAGTTCCATTTGGTGTCATTCAATACATCATCTTTTAACAATTGCACACACTGAAGAGAAGTTGATGTTTTACATGACATTATTCAGCATCCTTTTATAGCTGGAACTTTTTCAGCTACTGCTGACAATAAAAATGACAAGGCCTTGTCTTTGAATATGTATCGCTTGTGTAACTTATGTGGCTACTCCTATTTTGAAATGCCTTGTCACTGCTTCTCCTCCTGTTGGCTTCACTCTGATGGTTGTTTTATAAGCAGTGAGTTTGCAGTACTTCTACACTCTGCAATTGTCTCTACAGCTAGAATTGAATGACTAAAACATGACTACAAATGCTTTCAGACATTTCTTTTAGAATATTGTCTGAGGAGATGTACTGTTTATGTCAAGTACTGAGCAAAACTTGCTTGTTTTTTGTTTCTTCATTACTCCTGCAATAAACAGCAGTAGCCATACAGTAGCAGAATGTCTCTGCTTTTGGCTTGTGGTGGGATGGCAGTGTGGTGGGTTGATCTTGGCTGGACACCAGGTGCCCACCACAGCTGCTTGGTCACTGCCCTCCTTAACTGGACCAGTGACAGAAAATATGACAAAATGATCATGAGTTGAGATCGGAACAGAGAGATCACTCACCAGTTACTGTTGTGGGCAAACCAGACTTGACTTGGATAAATTAATTGAATTTATTACCAATCAGATCAGAGTAGCGTAATAGGAAGTAAAACTAACACCTTCCTCCCAACTCCTCCTTCCTTCCTGGGCATAACTTTATTCACAATTCTCTACCTACTTCCCCCAGCAGATCAGTATGATCAGAATAGGGATTACAGTCAGTTCGTCATGTGTTGTTTCTGCCACTTCTTTGTCACACATCGTCACTCTTTTCTGCTCTGGTTGCAACTTGCTTCTGCCCAATGACTTTTTTCCCTTCCTAAATACATTATCCCAGAGGTGCTGGCACCATCACTGACGGGTTCAACCTTGGCCTGTGGTAGATCTGTCTCGAAGTCGCCTGGCGCTGGCTCTGTTGGACAAATGGGAAGCTTCTGGCAGCTCCTCACAGAAGCCACCCCTTCAGCGCCCCCTGCTACCAAAACCTTGCCTTGCAAACCAAATACTAGCAAAAAAAATACAGAAATTATTTATGGGTATTCTTTTTCACACTGGCACCTGAATTGGCAACAATCCTGTTCTATGTTTACTCTGTATTCAGATCTGCAGGCTTTTCTGTCTGAGGTAAAGGCAGTATTTCCACGAATAAGCATATTTATTTCCCACTTGAGTTAAGGTTAGTTTAAGTATTTTATAATGCCAACCTTGATATCCTTTGTACTGTTAACTGGAGTCAGTCAAGTGTCTGTCTAAACATAATGTGGATTACATTGCCTTGTTCTCCTCTAAGGTTTTTGTAACTGGTAGAAGATTCAGTCTTCTGTTCTATGCCAGTAGCAGGAATTCAAGATTCCTACTGCTTTTACTAAAAATTGCTGAATGTTGTCAGACTGTTACCTTCTCCAACATTTAAAATTACACTTTTGCAGCAGGAGTGTCAGATGCCAAATAACCACTTACTATTTAGTGCTTTCTTTCCCCTTAACTGAGGGTGGTGATATTTTGTTGGTGCTGATCACAGCTACCTCCTTGTTTTGTGCATGTATTCACGAGTACAGACAAAGAACTGCAGGGAGGAAGCAGGCGCGAGTTGTTTGATTTGCATTTTTGTCTGCCCCTGCTCAACTGAATGCCTAAGGGGAAGCATCCACTGACTCTGGTGATGGTCAAACATCACCAGATGTCCCTGGGAAACCAAGGTTCACACAGAGTCCTTCAGCACTGAGGAGTCTGGCATAAGAGACTGAGTTTTTCATAGCTAGAAGATGGGAATGATAAATCTGGCAAGCATTTACCGAACTTCGTGAATTTGACCCCATCCCCTCTTACTGCAATTCCGTTTCACCAAGAGGTCTTACAGGGATGTCCATGTTTAAAACTGCTGAGATAAGCCATCTTCTAGAATAAGAGGTAAAGTTATAGTTGTTATTCTTGATAGTTGGTTGTGTAGTCAGTTCTAAAGACCACTCAAAGATGAAAATTCTCTAAGTTGCCAGGTTTTACATTGCCATCTTGCCATCCCTTCTCCGTGACTAAGCAGTGCTGGTAGTTTCTTGGAATGTTCTCGTGTTTTCTAAACGTCAGTGCTTTCCTGTGGACCCTCTCTAGTATTTTCAGATTATCTTGAGAAAAGTGCCCTATATTGGCAATAGTGCTTCTGTTCAGTACTTGATGCCCTCATCTGATGAGTGGGAGGACTTTGCCATGTTTTACGGTCTGTTGTGTAGGTATCTTAGTGCCATGATTGCCTCTTCTCATTATAGTATGACACGTACATTTTATGTTTATTTCTGGTGACACGATATCTTCATATGAAACCTTTGACAGACCTTTCATTTGCACTTACTAATGAACAGCAGTAATACAGTGAAAGGGCTGAATGTAATAAATGTTAGAGCAATTTATGAGATTGCTGTAAAAAAGAATAAGCTGTAACTTTTGTATGCTGCTATAGTGCTCAGAACCTTGGGGTATTAAATGCTAATTCTGTGCTTAAGTTCCTTTGTATGACAGTGATTTGCTCTGCCCATCTGCCCTACCACCCCATGCCCCCTTCCCACAGGACTGATGTTTTAATACCTTTATGACTGTTCAATTCAGTTAGAAAAATAAAAGGAAGCATTTTCCATGCCTTTCAGAACAGGAATAAAAACACCTTTCAAATGACTTGTAAATAGCATTGAGCTAATAATATTTTTATAATTCTTTAGGTATACCATCTTTGATGCACATTTGAAACTTGATCTGAGAAATGAGGGCTTACTTAGGAATACATTCTGTTTTGGTTGTGCTGCGGTGAATTATTGTCAGTTACTGTGGGATGTAGGGTTATTTTTTATTGTCCCTGACTGATCAGGTTGGGGACAATTTCTCGATCTGTGTGTTACAATATATTCTAATACTCCTCTGTATTTTACAGTATGAATTAGTAATAACATAATTCTGTTTCTAAAATATGGTTACATCTGACAAATACTTTTTTTGTTTCTTTCCTTACAGATATTTTCCAACTTGTCTCTGAATGAGCGTTGCCTTTCGGTGTCATTAGTCTGTAAATATTGGCGTGACCTCTGTTTAGATTTTCAGTTTTGGAAGCAACTGGATCTCAGTAGTCGCCAGCAGGTATGAAAGTATCATTGTGGAAAAATTGTTTTGATGACTCAGAATTTGTGCTTGGAAACTTACACTTTGGGCTGAGGATAAACAAAAGAAACACAAAAAATGGTGATACTGTGCTTTCAGGGATTTTTCTATTATGGACTGACAGTGTCTGGACCCTTAAATTAGCTGCTTTAAAAACACACACAAATACGACTAAGATCCCTTGTTAAAGAGTGTGAGAACAAGAGATGTTTGAACTGGGTTGTGGGTTGCCTATCTCACGTCTGCATCACCCTCTGGGTTTCTTGTTAATTAATTGCTTGCAGGGGTTTATAAATGATTTCTGTAGAGAAAATACAGGGGTATAACAATTCAGGGTCCCATTTGAAGAAAAATGCACTCATACTGATCTGTGTCGGAATGTAGAATACATAGGGAGGATTACTTTCAGATCACCAATTCATGAGAAACCATGCAAGTTCTCTTGCTTCTAGAGTTACTAGTTAACTGGTTGCTGAACCACTGTGAAAAATTTATATAGCAGATTATCTTGGTTTTTTTTTTAAATAATTTTTTTCCTCTATCCCCCTCTAGTGACTCCAAAGCACACTCAGACCAGTGGTCTGTCTTTCAGCTTTGTAGGTGTCAACTAAGTCTTTTCTTCACTGTCTTGAGCTGTGGCCTTATTTCTACTAAAAAGACTTTTAATGGGTTTATGTTCAGTGAAGCATTTCACTGAAGTTTATGAGTTGTGGCATTGTTCAGGGTTTTATTCTTCCATTTACGAACTTTCCAATTTTTAAACCAATATTGCGCATAGATGTTCTTCTTCATGGAGAAGTATGGGAAGGCTTTGGTGATTTGGGTTTTTTGGTTGTTGCTGTTTTGTTGTGGTGTTTTTTGTATATTTGTCCTTGATCAGATGGTGTTTTTGGTTTTTGCTTGGATTCTTTTTTAAAAAAATTGTCATTGTTGTGATTTAACCCCATCCAGCAGCCACAGCCTCACCCCCCAGCAGGGAAGGTAATCAGAAGGGTATAAGCTAGAAAAGTCAAGGATTGAGATAAAGACAGTTAATGGGGAATGCAAAAGCCACACATACAAGCAAAACAAAATAAGAAATTAATTCTCTGCTTGCCTTGGGCAGGCAGTTATTCAGACACCTCCAGGAGAGCAGGGCTCTATCACATGTAACCGTGACGTGGGAAGTCAAACACCATTGCTCCAAACATTCCCCACTTGTTACACTGATCACAGTGCCACATGGTCTGGAATACCCCTTTGGCTGCTCGGGGGCACCTGTCCCTCTTGTGTCCCCTCCCAATCCTCTCCTACACCCCCAACCCCCTCTCCAGCATGGCAGTATGAAAACAGAAAGGCTCTGGCTCTGTAAGCCCTGCTCAGCAATAACAACAACAGCACAAATCCAAAAACAACCCTATGCTACCCACTTGCGGAAAATTAACTATACCCCAGGCAAAACTAGCATAGTTGTTTTCTAGCAAACAACTGTCTGATGAAATAGCAAGAAAAAAGATTAGACTTGCTACAAATGGGAAACAGGATGAATGTAGCAAAGGCTGTTTCTCAACTGTACAAGGCAAAACCAAAAGGGATTTGTGTTGCTCTCTTGCCCTCTTAAGGGTTAAAACTAAATCTCACCTATACCAAGTGGTGATTATCTCTGAATGGTTTTGTTAGAAAGAATTTCACCATGTCAGGTTTGTTGGAACTTAACTTTTAAAGGGAGTTCAGTGTATTAGGTCTCATCTGCTTAGTTTTTGTTTGTTTGCTCTAAGTTACAAGCTTGAGCATAAGGATATCTCATGTTTCTTACAAGCTCTGTAGAATTGTGTACAGGTATGAAGTCAATAGAATCATGTTTCTGCACAGGTATTAAGGAAACTTCCCTGTCCAACCATTCAGGATCCACTCTGGAAGTTACACTTTTACCCCCTGAGCTGGGACTGGATCCACTACTCAGTGGCAGTCCCAGGGAGCCGATGAATGCCCTGCTCAACTCCCCACACGTGAATGTGCAACAGCAGAATAACAGTCTGTGCCTCTGACTGTGACCCTGTACACAGGGACCCCTAGGCTTTTGTGTCCTTACAGTCCTTTGCAATCCTTAGAGGGGACAGATCTGGGGGCTTCCTGCTGAGTCCTCACCTGGCTGAGTCACAAGTCCCTGTGCCCTTAGTTATGCAAAGGTCGGCAGCAGTTCTTGACCTCTTGCCTCAGGCTGCAGCTGGAACTGCAGGTGCACACAGTTACCTGCACTAAATGTATTCCTCAACAGTCCTCCCTATGTTTTAATTGAGCGAATACACTACAGGGGAAAAAGAAAAGTTTCAAGGTATTTAACCACTGCCCTTCCACATAAAAAGTAACAAACATAACAGAATTAAGGTTAATGAGATTCCTCTAGGGCAGAAATGATTATCAATATGAAATCATGAAGGATTCTCAAAAGTCAATTACTGATCAGCTGGTTGAATTTTAACTACTTGTTAACATTCTGAGTCCAACATGCCTCTCCATCCAACAGGCTCCTCTTAGGTGGAGTATAAGTTCCTGGTATATAGCTAGGTGCCTCCTAAGATGCCTCTGTTGCCAAAGACTTCCACAACTAGTCTGTTAAATTCTCTGTGAAACCAGCACCTCTGTTGGATTCAATTGACTCTGTAACCCTGTATCTAGATATATTTTTTTCTTGTTGGAAAGGCTTCTGCCTGGCCTACTGGTCTACTGTCACTAGAAAATGTTCCTACTTGTTCATAGGGGCATTGTGGGCTCACATCCCATCTGAGTCACCAAAACTGTTGTCCCAAAACAGGTTATTTCACCTGGGACACAAGAAGCTCATCCCCACACAGAGTTGAGATACTTGATTTCTTTACAGTTCTGCACAGAAAGCAGGGCTGGTGGCCAATCCACAAAGCCAGCACTAGAAGCATGAAAACTTTTCATTATTTATACATTTTAGTAAACAAAGGCGGTAATGGCCATTGGCTACAGCCTACATAGTTCCTTAATAAGTATTCGATCTTTTGTTGGTTGAATGAGTTCTTTGCTTCCTACACTAATTAGTCCACATGCTAAGTCTTTCTGTTTGGGTTGGTGGACTTCTTTCGTTGGTGGTCTGTGATGGTTGCCATCTCCCCTGCCAGAATTACCTTTTACCGAGCTCGAGCTGATTTCAACTCAGTTGTCTTTGTTAGTTTCTGCCTTATCTTGGGAGTTCTGCCAAATGTCTTTGCGGTCTGTAAATTCTGCATTCTTTGAGTCCACTGCGAGTAGTACATCATCTCCCCAAGCTTTGTTATCTCCCCCAGGAGCTGAGGTCATTGAAGCACATCAAGCCCTAAACCTTAATAAGGCAGTTCTACCCACAAGCCATTTATCTTCCAAATACCTGGACATCATGCATAGTCTGTTTGCAATTGCTGAAAAGAGAAGTAGGTCCATGGTTGCCCTCCTAACTCTGGAGCTCAGTCTGTTACTTGAGAACTTCTGGGCAGCTGTTTGTGATTCTTTTTGTGGCAACATAAATTCCTGAGGCTGCCCATATTTTTTGTAGTTCTGTAGCTGTTGCCTCTGTCCCTGCATCAGCTTTATCATGAAACCATCTAGCCACAATCTAAACAGTCTTTGTCAGAATTGGCTTTCTCCCAACTGTCCTTCCATTGAAAGCATCAACTCCTGTCTCCAAACAGATTAATTGCAGAAAATATTCACTCATAGGTACTACTTGTAAAGGTATAATTCTATTCTCCCAAAAGCTCATGGAAATGCATCTTACAAATAGTAATTTTTATCCTAGTGAATTTCAAGATTTTAATGGAAAAAGTTATATTTGAGTATTTGCTTTTTTCTTTTCAGGTCACTGATGAGCTGTTGGAAAAAATTGCATCAAGAAGCCAGAATATTACTGAAATAAATATTTCTGATTGTCGCAATGTATCTGATACAGGAGTATGCATATTAGCAATTAAATGCCCTGGGCTTCTAAGGTATACTGCCTACAGGTGTAAACAGCTGTCTGACACCTCTATTATTGCAGTTGCCTCTCAGTGTCCTCTTCTTCAGAAAGTGCATGTGGGCAATCAAGACAGACTCACTGATGAAGGCCTGAAACAGGTAACCATCCATTCCACAAATTTCTTCTGTTAATTTAGTATATCTCAACTTCTTACCAAGGGCAAAAAGGGATGTGGTAGAAGGTAGCTCTCAAGATTTAACTGAAATCAGAAAAAAATCTTCAACTTCAAAAATTGGTATATGGAGACTTTGGCCCAGTGCATGCGGTTCATGAAGACTTCACATGCTTTACCTTTTTTTTTTCCCCTCTTTAATACCTATGGGTTAAATCTGCAGACACTCTATACTTCATCTCTCTCTGACTGACTTTTCCTGAGCTTGATTACTATTTTGAACCTTTGTTAAAGTAACTCATTTTTGCATCGTGAAGGCCAAAGGTGACAGATCTTTATTTGTTAAGCCTGCAGGAAGGTTCCATCAGCTCCCTCTGAGTGTTCAGGGAGCATTTTGCTGAAGCTGTAAAGTAGTTAGGGTAAATCAAACATCCTGTTAATTGTCTGGCATAAAGGCATTGTTAGTTCTTTATATATAGACCCGATAAAAAACTCAGTTCTTATGTGCTGCTCTTTTTTGTTGACTGTAGTTAGCAGATTGTTTTTGTCATGTACATAATTAGAATCTTTCTTGTTTGCATGTAGTAGTTATAAAGCCTGTAAAGGAAGATAATTTTTAGTGGGGGGCTGAAGAGAAATCTCAACTCACAACGCTTCAGTCGAATCCTAGTTTTGTTTTTTCCTTTTATTTCATTAATTACAGCTGGGTTCAAAATGCAGAGAATTGAAAGACATACATTTTGGGCAGTGTTACAAGATCTCAGATGAAGGAATGATCATTATAGCTAAAGGCTGTCTGAAGTTGCAAAGAATATACATGCAAGAAAACAAATTAGTAAGTACATATCATCATTTTTTTCCTTCCCAAGGCGTTTTCATTATCAGAGCTTTCTCTTGCTTTTTACCTGCTTAAAATTTTCTCTGAACAGCTGCTTTTTGCCAGTGAATTGCTTAAAAACGTTCTCTTGCTGTGAAACTTGTGGTTTTGCAGAGATGGCTTGGAAGATGACTCACAAGTTAAGCTAAACACATTAACTTCTGGCTTTCAACATGACATTCCAGGAGTAATTGTTTGGGAGATGCCTGATTTGTGTAGAAAAATGCTTAGTCCTTATGGAATGTTTCTTTTGTCTCTACAAGTGGAGTAAAAAGGGGCAAACTTACCTAAATACAAAGATGTTTTTAGGTTGGCTCTTGATTACACGTAATACACCCTGATACTAGTTTTTTGAAATATGTCTTGGGATACTGTTGTGTGCCTGGACTAGTAGAATGAAGTTGAGGAGTAATAAAACTATCTTGTGTTTTAGTTATAAGAGCCTCTGAAATTATGGTTTCTGATGTGGAAAGCCAGTAGCTACTAAATGGCGTAGTAGAACTCTGACTTTGGGGTTGGGGTGGTTGGAGTTGGGGGTGTTTTTTAATCAACTTTAAATTTTTTTTCTTGCAAATAAGTAGGCAAACTTGCTTGCAGTTGAATTTTTAACTACCAGCTAATGTCATGGTTATAACCTTTGTTTCAAAACTGTTCAGCTGGAACAATTAGTGTTTTTAAGAAAACAACATACCTCATATTCAAGAATAACTTGATACTTGGCTTCAAATAGATGAAGCGATAATAATGCCTAAGGTAGTTGATTTGAGAATGGTTTGTATTTAAAAAAAAGGCAGCAAATTACTTGTTTTCATCAGAATTGTGGAAAATTGGGAAACAGGAGGTCATGACCAAAACTGAGATCTCAGTGGCTAGCTTTGTAAAGTCCCAATTAAGCTCCATAAATCTTGATATGTAAACATGAAATAAATTGTAAAGCTTTTATGAACTCTAGGGTGTTGAATCTTTAGAAAAAAATACCACTTGAACAATGCCACCAGATGACAAAGCTGCAGAAGCTGCTGTGCTTTCCCCTTGCCAGTGGCAAGAGACTTTCAAGTTTAGCTGAAAGTGTAATTTTCTATGACAAACCGGAAGAACTTGTAAGAAGTTCTCATGAAGTTGTAAAGTATAAGTTTTCACCTTCTGAAATATGTGAAAAGTAATAGTAACTGTTTAATGCCATGGAGTTATCTTAAAAGGTAGCAATGGCTGGCAAATGATTTGTCAAATCCTGTGAGTGTTTTCTGACTTTATGCCTACCTTCTAAACAAACCCCACTGTTTGGTATTCCCAATATTTTAGTGAAGAAGGTAATTTGAGCAAATATGTGTATGTATGTGTGTTTTCAAAATAAGTATTCTTTCTCTGAAATCAAAATACTCTGTATCAAGAAAAGTGTGCTTGACATATGAGGGCTTGTTTTATATATTTGAAGTTCATACATTGTCAGTATGCTTTGGAAAGAATACTCTTGCCCCACCCTTTTAAACAACTGCTGTAGCTTCCATGTAAACACTTTATTTAAAGTAGAGTCTGTGTTTTGTATTTTCTTGTTTATTCGTTTTTCAGAGGTACTCAAAATCATGTGACTCTTACAGGCAATTTCTGTTAATTTTGAAATGTGTAGTGCATTACAGATAGTACATGATGGTTGAGTTTTCATGTAGGCTCGTCTCACACTAATGGATTTTACACTTCGAAAATACATCTACACAGAGGCAACCGGCAGCTAAATAATGCCTTTGTGAGTGTTAGTTTGCAGTGAAATGTATGTGGATCAGGCAACACAGTTCAGTTGCTTCATCTGTTGCTAAGTAACTCCATTATCAGACTGCTGAACAGAAGCAGAGAAAGCAGAATTTGTGTTCTGATTGTTGAATATGCTAGACATTTCACAGAAAAATAGACCCTTTCCTGTCTTTGAAGTGCTGATTATGTTGTGGTAATAAGTAAAAGCTGCAAATAATAAATGGGACAGAGAATGTGGGAGGAAAAAGTTATTAACGTTGCAAGGCTAGCTTAACAAAAGGTTGTTGTTGTTTGCATAACTGTTTAGGATTCTTATCTCTTGAAAATGTTTCTTTTTCCTCTGTGCTTTGAATTAAAGAATAATTATATGCTGAGCTTCTTTGCTGAAGCATAGTGGCCTAATTGGGAACCTAGTGAAAAGAAGAATTATGACACTGCAGGACTTCTAAGTACAGTGAAGCTTGTGTGCGCTAGTATCTTGAGTTTTCTATCCTCATCTGTCTCAGAGCACTCTGATAAAATCAAATAATCTCACAAAAATTCAGAGGAACAGTTTATAACTCTACCCAGACAAAACTAGGAAATGTCTTAGCCTCATGGTTGACTATGTATTTTATGGTTGCGACAGCTGTGGAATTCTGTAACTTCTGTGTTTTCATCATGTGGATGATTAACATGAATGAAGCTGGTGGAAGATGAATGGGTAAATTTCATTGTTATCTTTGTACCAACAGCTTTTTTTTTTTTTTTTTTGTGCTTCTACCCCAGATAAAGATCACATACCTTCAGCTGCAAAATCAGAAAACTGCTCCACACTAACATGTAGTACTCTCACTGAGACATCAAGTGGGCTATACTTAACCTGATTTCTCAAGGAAAATTAATGCTTTTCATTGCAGCCTTTCATGAAAGAGTAGAATTCTGTAGAAGGTTTTAAAGGTTTTGTGATTTCATTATAGAGAGATGCAGAATGGTTTTGTGACTGCGGTGCACACAGAGGCAAGGATTACTTCCAGTAGCTGTTTTGTACCAACTGTCTGTAAATTCTCATTTCCTTGTTATTAATGGAGTTGATCTAGATTTGGAAGCTCATTTTAGAGCTGGAGAAAAACCTTCTCCACTTAACTGGTTTGATTTTATACACTATTTTCTTTTTAATCACCTTTATTGAGTGACTTAGCTCAAATTGTAGTACAGTGGTTGCTGAAAGTTAACAGGTGGAAGTTACAAATTTGTTCTTTCCACCCAGTGTCTGTGTTTTTTCATGGTGAATTGGATGAAAATGATGAGAAAGAGCTTCTAAAGGGAGGTGGAGTTATGGGTATTCCAAGAGAATGACAACATTCCTGCCTCTAAACTTACTTCCCTTCCTGTCTTTCCTCTTTTTCAAGCTCTTTCAAGGGTGGATGGGAAATGATACTGCAACTAAGTTACTGTAGATATGACACTGGCAGAATTTCTTCCTTTCAAATAAAACAATCTTGTGAAATAGATCCCTAGAGACAAAATATTTGTCTGATGGTTCCCAGATACAATAATTAAGGCAGTTATGTTCTAACTTGACCGTGTATCTCATTCTTTGTTAGTCTTTTAACTCTGCTGAGAAATGGTGTCTGCTGTCAGTGGAGGACATTTCAAGATAACCAAATTTTGGCAAATATAAAATGTATAGGAAAAAAGAAACTTAATTTTCATGTTTTCCGAATAAACAGCATTGATTTATTCATCTTTGTCTTTTACTGAGGTTCCCCTTCCCCCTCCCGTTTTTCACTTTGGGAAGCATTTCTTTTTCTACTTTGAACATGTCATCTACAAAACACTTCAGCATTGTACTCTGTGCATGACATGGGGCAGACATGGAGAGGAGACAGTACTTGGCTTGAGTTTAGCTGAGGCAAATTGCTTCAGGAGAAAAGTCAGTATTATTAGACATAGTAACTGCGTGTTATCAGAAGCTGAGAATGTATAGACATAACTTACTTTGTTTCACTGGTAAGAAGTAAATAAAAGATTTAGAAAAAAAATGCAAAAAGATTGTGATTTCCCTGTCTTTTTTCCATTCCTCACAACATATACCATATGCTACTTCACTTTTTCATACAGTTACTTAAAATTGTTCTACTTGGAGGAATTTCAGAAAAGGAATTGTTTCCCCATGCTTCTTTGTGCATACCTTTCCAAAATATTTTCTAACCCATTTATTTCATTATTTGAGGTTTTCAAAAGAACTGTAGTTGTTCCAGGCTTCCCCCTTCAGTAATGATTTTTATAATTAAAACCTTGTGCTCAGCAGGACCCTGTTGTTGGTTTCCTTTGTAGACACAGGTACTTCCTCCTTCTTCATGCATGACAGTAGGTTTTCTGCAGCAAAGTCTCAGACATTGGTTTCTAAAAATAAGTGATTCAATAGAATGGTATAGCAGCTCATCAGCTTGAGCTGGGTGCCTTTGGAGAGGGGTTCGGAGCAAGGAAATGCCTGGTCAGTGCCTTATGACCTACACCCCTGCTGCTCATGTGCTCTTCACACGCCATGTTCTGATGTTAATTTTTGGTCTGTGATCGTCTAACACCTTACTGGTTATTTCTCCTTGTCCAACACACAGCCAGACCCTTGACTTCTTGTCTTGTTGAGTTGCTGGTTTTTGCTGGCAACTGTAGCCTCCTTACCTTGTGGTTTTTCTGGTGTACCTGTTCACTGGCAGAACGTGGAAAGGTAAAAAAACCACCAGACTTAGGATAATAAGCATAGCCTAGCAACAACCAAACCTTCATTGTTACCAATATTCTTCTCACACTAAAGCTGAAACACAGCATTGTACCATTTACTGGGAAGATGACTAAGCAAATAATTATTCCAGCTGAAAGCATGCCTCAGTCTAGGTTTGCAGCTTCTGGCTTCAGCAGCTCCAGCTACTGATGCTAAACAAGGAACATACTGAATCACACAGCATTCCAATTCCATGTAACCTGTTCTACTTGGAATTAATTTGTGTTGAGTAACTAGTATCTCTCAATAACTAATTGGTCAGGTGGCTCCAGTGACCTGCTGTGGGCAGGGACACTTCCCAGTAGACCAGGTGGCTCAAAGCCTTATTCAACCTGGCCTCTTCAGAGATGAGGCATCCACAACATCTCTGGGCAACCTTTCGCAGTGCCTCTGCACCCTTATAGTAAAGAATTATGCCAATATTTTGATATCTCCACTGTATATAATAGCTTTGGATGATGCTTTATTTTCTATCAAGTATTACATTAGAGCTTTCTAAAGCAAAAATGTTGTACAGGTGATGTGACATGCTGGTAATGTGCACTAATAACAATAAAGTCCCTCTTGTATTTTAGTTCATGAAACACATTACATATGTACCAAAACCAACTAATATACCAAAGAAGTAAAGTTCAGTGCTTTAAAATACTGATACTAAGCTGAGGTACTGGAAGCCAAGCCTTCATAACAAGTGTTTTAGGTGTCTGTTCCATAGTAAAAGCCTTATGCAAAAGTTAAGTCTTTCAACAAGCCCTTTATTTCCTTTATTTTTTTTCAACACAGTGAAGTGATTTGGTTAGTTCTTTAGAAGTCTGATACAACTTATTTCTCTGCTTGATACTTTTTTTTTACCTTTCGGCGTAAATCTGTTGCATTTTGACCTGGGTAATTTCTGTAACACTGTTCTTACTGTAAAACACTTACATTGAGTTTGACGTTAATAGAAGTTAAAAAGTGAAGCTGGTGCACATGTGCATGAGTTGTCTGCTGTAAAGGCATCTGAACCCCTGTGCAGTGTCAATATGTTTTCTGTATCAATGTTTCTGAAAGTAGTCTGGCAATAAATACAGTTCGGAGTCGTCACCCTTAGGTGGCAGCATTTACTTTGCAGTGGTGACACGGCCCTTCGAGTCCTTGCTGTAGGGAATTACCAATGCACAGCAGGTAATTTCAGAATACTGTGCTGGTTCCACAGATCCTTCTTCGGTTCAGCTGCCAGAATCGCTGTCAAAGTAACTGAAATATCTTAATAAGGTCAGCTGTGTGGCTTCACCACTCTCTGCTGCTTTTCTTTTTCACTTTTCAAGCAAGTACTGCATTTATTGAGCTTTTTTAACCAGCTATTCCATGTTGTGAGTTTACTTGGTGTGTATAATGTGTGTACACTTTTTTTAAGGCAACTAACACCTATATTGTTGCATTAATTATACTTTTTGACTTGTTAGGTTACATGTAGTTGATTAATATCTGTGTCTACAGTTTAAAGAACTTTCAATTTTTTTAGTCATATAAAATTAGTTATTATAGCACAGATTTGTTTGGCCTGTAATTTTTTGCTGCTTCTAATGAATGTTTTATGTATAAAAATATGGAGTACCTACACTGTGAATTAACATGGCAAAGAACTGAGGGGTGGAATAAAAACAGGAGTGGAAAAGTGGTGATGCAGAACTGTTTTCTACTTTGTCAGCTTTATAAGATGATCATTTGTTTGATACTTGCAAGTGATGTATCTTGCATATAATTTTAGGAAAGGCTAAATGCATTTATATGTTCAAGTGACATCTGCTTGTGACTCCACATTGTCAGCTGATGTGAACTTGTACATCAAACTTAAGAAAAGCTGTAACAAATAATGTTCTTATTTATAAGATTCAGGTGCTCAGCATCCAAATGGACTGAGGTAATGTGGGAAACCTAAATGCAGCATACAAGCAAATTGCAGCAAGATGTGAGTGTTAAATACTTCAGTCACTTTCTATGTTTTTCTTATTGAAAGAGCCATTTATACTGTAATTGGAATACATACCACAGACAAAGGCAGTATAGAAATTAGTTGTGTCTTTATGGTATTTGTGCATTTCTGGAGCATACAGTGTTTTGTTTTTGTGAAGTGCTCTGCGAAACTGCAAATAGAAAGTCAAAATGTAATTAGTAGTCAGCTCAGAAGATGCCCATACACCCTCTTTGCTCTATGGTAGTTTGTGTATTTTGACCTATTACCATTTTATATTAAAAAAAACCAAACATGTAAGTAAAAGCAAATGAATAGAAAGTTGCATTAGCACATTGCATTCAAAAAAGGCTTTTGCTGAAACTGAAAAAACCTCCTATTAAGACATAAACTGTGATACAGAAAGAGATGACAAAAAAAGATATATACAGTGAAATGATATATTATTTTCCTCTCTGGATTCCAGTAATTAATACATTTTATGAGAAACTTTTGCTTTGAACTGCTTAGTGAAGTGATAAATTGTTACTGAACTAAGCAAAATGTTTAATTTCATAGGCTAAATTTATATTAATTTTAATGGACACGATAGATCTTGAATTAAAGTAGCATGTAGGCACTTTGGACTTTTTGTTTATTTAATGTTTTTGGTTTTTCTTACTTGGCATGTTGTTGAACAAGTTCTTTGACACTTTAATAAAAATTTGATGACCAGAAATTGGTAGCTGGATATGAAACCTTTCTGCATGTTTGAAATATCTATATTTAATTATTCTTTGGGTCATTTGTCCAGGTATTATTACACTACTTTTGTCACAAATCAAATTCCACGATACTAGAGTGAAAAATCTTTCCTCTAAAAAGTGTGCTGCTAGATATTAAAGTCACCTAAATTGAGCTGAAATAAAAATCTTCGAATTTCCGTAGGATTTTTTTTTTTAATCTGGTGGTATCATGTGTCAAAGAGATATCTGGCAAACTTTAGATGAGTCACTTGTAGTTCTTCATTTGTTGAGTTGGTATCTTGACCCATGTTGTACTTCGCAGAAATCTTCAGCCATTCACTTAAGGATAGCAATAAATCAAAACTGATAATATTTCTCCTTGTGAGCTCTGATGCTTACTGGAAGAGATCACAAGTATGATGCTGTGAAGCAAATCCTTAAAACTGTCAGCATCATTATTTTAAAACGGTGGAAATTTGCATCAATCAAAGATAATGCAAATACATTTTTATTTGTATGGCACAAACACAAGATTATGTAAGAATAATGAATGACAGGTGTCTTTGTTTATATCATCTGTTTCTGCAAATTCTGGTTGAACTTTTTATCTTTTTGAAGCTAGAAAAATGAACCTGTCAGATGTCTGAAGCTGGGCGAGAACATTGTGTTTCTCAAAGAACTTGATTGTAACTTCACATGGGTTACAGTTTTAAGTATGAGAGATCAAATATTGTGTGCAATTAGGTGTAATGGAAGTGGGTTTTGCAGATGTCTACATTCCCTCTCCTCATATTTCTATAGTGACTCGTGTCTGGGAACACACATGGGTGTCTGGAGATGCTTTTACAGGTAGTTGTGCTCTCCAAAATAATGCACTATTAGTATGTATGTGGCAGGACAAATTGAATGAGCTTGGTTTAGACTTGGATTTACACTTTTATAGCAAATTTATCACCTATAGCTAGACTTACTTTTCATGTTCCACAGCTTACATACTTTAATCCTAGAAATTACAGCATACTGTAGAGTTTGCAGTGGTCTTTTGTCTGTCATTGTTCTTTTTATCCAGAATGCAAATGTTTAAAAAACTATGTTTGTCTAGACTTTAGGCATAGGTACTGTTGTACTTACGGTGGCTAATCTTGAACATCCTGTTCTGTCTTTCAAAACTATGTGCAGGTTTGCCCCAGTATTTTTCCACAGAGTCTTTTAGCTTAGTGTTCCTCCTTTCTCCTGTGTTATTTATTTATTTCATTTTATTATTGGAAAGTTTTTTTGTATCTGAGGCTTTCCCTGAAGATTGTCTTGCTGATGTGGTCTTCAGATACCAATCTTTGATCATCTGGTCTTGTTGTTCTGTTGTGTTCAAATGTGGTGGATTTTTTTTCCCTTTTCAGTGGGGACTGTACCTGACTCTGACACTATTCAATGATGCAGTTCAGTTACTGTTTTCTAAAACTGCACAGTCATTTTTGAAACGTTTTTGGGTTATAGGTAAGTGTCTGTGTTTTGTCACCACTACTCCACTGATTGTCCCCCCATGCCACTGCAGGCAGTGTGGAACTGAGCTGCTGGTTGGGGTTAAACCTTGACAATGGAAAAGATAGTGCTGGTGCTCCATCTCCTACCAGTTTGATAAAATTATAAGTACAATTTAAGAATACTTTCTGTCTGAAATATGAAAATATAAATCAGAAAAATTCTACCTTAAAGTCATGGTAAAAAAGATCAAATGTGATTGGGAAGTATTTATTTTTTAATGTTTTTCTGCTTAAATGTATAGAAAACATCTGAACTGTGTAGAAGATGAAATGAAAATTGGTAATAACTTTTTCAAGGTGAATGAAAAATGATTGCTAATGTTGGTATTATCTAATTAGTACTTCAGTGTAGTAGGAGATAATTGGTATTTGGAGGGCTAATCTGGGCAAGAAATGAGAGTAAGTTTTTTCTCTTTTAAGCATCTGGGTGATTGTTTGAGATGGCAACCAACACATGCAAATAAATTCTCTGGAATGGACTTGCCTTACTGGTAAAGGCTAAAAAATAAAAGTGTCTAGCTAGCTTGTATAACTTGATATTTGAGCTCTTAAGAGTTGCATTCTGTTTAGGGTAGAAGAGCTCGCTAGCTGCTTGGATGGCATTTGCAAAAAGCAAATGCTTTTTTCCCATCAATTGCAGGCTATGGCTGAGTTCTGCAAAACAGTTTCTTGCAAGGAATTGGTTCCACTTTCTTCCCATGGACTGTCTCCACTGTTCTGGCCTGAGTAATCTCAGCCCTGTGGTGTGAGGGGCATAAAAAATGAGTGGTTTTCTACCAAGCTGATGAGCTGAGCTGACCGTGCAGTGAGTCTGAGAAGGAACAGGTCTGTCAGGCATTGTGGCTGATGTCAGGGCAGGAGCAGGAGCAGAAGTGGGCACTGATGAACTGTTAAGGTAGCTTTACTGTTTAATTAAACAGGACAGTAAATTATGGAAAAAACACCCCATACTGAAAACTGAACTAAACAAAAAAGTTTCAAGCAAACAAGGAAAACCCCCCCCAACCAAAAACCAAAGCAAAAAACTCAAAACAACAATAAAAAAACAACAAAAAAAACAAGCCCAAAAAACAAGGTTAAGGTTCTGACAGTATTTTCCTTCCTCCCAAAAGAAAAAAATAACTGTTTTTGATAAATGAGTCAGTGGGCCAACTTCAGTGTGGGTGAGTGTGCAATGGCAACTGTAGTTTTCCACTTGGTTTCCTTGGACTGCTTCCAAGGTTTTCATTTTCCCAGTGATGATCACACGGTCCCACAGTGCCGCTATTAAAGGCGTAGCTTTTAGGGTCTCTGGTGTTGTCTGCCTTATTAACACAAGTGTCACTTGCCCAAAGGATTTTTTTCTAGGCCTCCTGTGTTTGGAGATGTGGCAGTCATGATGCACTGAGTGATTTTTGCACCAGGGGTAGGGTTAGCCAGTTTGCTGCTGTCAGACTTTGTAACAAGCACGTAGTTGTGACAGAAGGGGTGTCTACTTGGAGCAGAATGCCAGTTTTCAACTCTCTTCATCTGTGCAATTCTTTTATTGTATTTCATTTTTAGAGACTTTTTATAGTTTTCAAATGATACTGTTATAAATGCAGTTTTGTAGTTTCCTTTATATTCTTTTTAATGCTTTTTAATACTTTAATTTTCACATATTTTAAACAGCAAATAAAAGTTGTCGGTGGCACTGAAGTCTGATTATTTGGGGTGTGGGGGAGTGATCATGTACTCTTGTGCAGTCTCTTGAAAATAATGAAGGCTACTTAATTAAGTAGAAAATACTTGTGCTTTGTAACTTGAGTGAGAGGTTTGTGATTCTGTTCTTGAAATTGGGTGATTTCAACTACTGCATAAGTCTGTTTAAATGGCTGTTACTTCATGAAAATGTGAATTTCTTGAATGAAATATGGTTGATAATTTCTGTGGTTTTAGGCATTTCTGAAAATACCTTAATGGTGCATACTTTAGAAATTTGTACTTGATAGATTTCAGAACAGCTGTATGTAATACTGCTTTCTTTCGTTTTTTTTTTAGTACTGCCCATTACATCTCAGAATATCTTAGAAAATTTATTCTTCCTATAGGACTCATTCTTGTTCTAATAGCCTTTTTTTTTTTT
>VXAU01001984.1:12029-33672 GCA_013399695.1 Formicarius rufipectus | reverse complement strand
TTTTAATAGCCTTTTTTTTTTTTTACTGTTTCTTAGCACTGTACAGTCTCCAAAGCACTGTACTATTCCTGCTCATAGACTACAATTGCTCCAGATTTTGAAGTGTTTCTGATAAACTTTCAGTATCAAATTAGTTTTGAGTGCATGTAATGAGGTAGGAATTGTATGAGTGTTAACAGTATATACATCTTGTGGCTGTTCTTTGCCTTTTTGTAGTTTTTGTANACCTGTTTGTGTTGTGTTTTTTGTTTGTTTGTTTGTTTTTGTTTTTGTTTTTGTTTTTGTTTTTTTGTTGTGGTACTAGTTCTCAGTGAAATAATGTGAAACTGTGGTGTGTGTAAAGATCAGCAGTTGATTTTTTTAAAATATTTTTTTCCTGGAAGAAAACTTATCTGGACAGTGAATTTTAAACTTGAATGGCACTACTTTCACACCAATGCTATTATACAGACTGAAAATGAGGAATGCAATCATCCTTTGGAGAAAGTAATTTTTGGTTAGAAGGCAACAAAGTTCTGGTATCTGATAGGACTGTGGTATTCTGTGAAGGCCTCTACCTGACTCCTCTAGTGTGGCTGTAGTAATCTGAAAATTCAAAACTTCTCTGAAAGTAATTCCACCCACTCCAGGTAGCGTGGCAGTGGCTTCATTGTTGCTTTCATGCAGGTCACAGTTTAGCTGCACTACTGTGTGGGCCCCGTAAAGGACTAGGTAGCATTTACTCAGATCGGTAATTGTTTTCCTCTCTGTTCTTGGACTGAAAAATATTATAGAACCAGATATTATAGAGCCTTGGATTGTCATGGTGAGATGCTGCTGTTTAGTTCTCCTTCTTTCTACTTTTACATGGCAGTGGTGATTCTTGGGCTGTAGGAACAGGTCTGATCTATCTGTAAATGTACACCTTCCCAAAATAAAACCTGGGTGAGGTGCTGCAAAGAGTTTTTCTATTGCTGACTTTGGATTTGTGAGTAATTTGCTCTGATCTTATAAAGATGATGATAGTGCAGTTTGTGCATTAAATTAGACATACGTAGAGTATTTAAATATTTTAAGCTCCTGCTCTCAAACTACAGTAATTGTAAAGGAAAATTTCAAGTATATATTAATTAAGAACTAAATCTAGGTACCTATTTTGACCAGTCTTGTCAATTTTAAGCAATCTACTTAGTAATGCATAAAAAAGTGGTTTCATGTGACACTAATTTCATGATTTATAATGTGTAGGTGTTTTTGTGTCTTCAGAACAGGATCAGCTTACCATTTTGGCAATAACTTTTAAGTTTGAAGATGGACAAACTCATAGAGGGTGACTAAAGATGCTAAATGTACCCTAAAAACAGTTGAGAACTTGATGTGTCTGGTGGCATAAACACTTTTGATCTGAAGAGTATCTCTCTGCAGTTATTTACATTTAGATGATGTGTAGAAATTTTGTAGTACAATATATATGTGCTCCACCATTTTTAGCATGTTATTTGAAAAACAAAAATTTAAATGTTTCATTATATAATACGATTTGTCTTCTATTTTTAGAGAACTTTGCAAGCAAAAATGTAATATTTCCGTCCAGCAGATCAAAAAGAAATTTTGAATTAAACATGATTGGTATCTTTCTGTGGCTGGTAGTTGTAGGAAATGCTGCCTTGAAAGCAGATAAATTTCAATGCATAATGAAAGACAACAAGCAGACCAAATATTTAGATACCTTGGCTTAAGACTTTGTGCCCAAAATAAACTATTCTTTTAATCAGCTAACTGTTAATGGTGTAATTCTTTATGTCTCAAATTTGCCATGCTGGAGTGGTTGGTATGCCATGGCTGTGTGTACTGGGGCAGTTGTCTTGTTCAATACTCAGTATCTGTCAGAGCAGAGTGCAGTCCTCTTCCATCTGTTTAATTCTCCAGGTGTATTTGTTCCTGACAGATTGGGCTATCTTAAAAGTAACTTCAACTTATCTTACTATTAGATTATTTTATTTATTTTTTTAGGTAAACACTACAAATTACTTTCTTTGCTTAACACAGTGGAGGTAATTATTACTGTTCTTACTGGTTAACGTGTTTGTATTCAGAAGATTATGGCTTTCTTGGTTTAAGCTTGTCACGCAGACAAGCTGGAATGTGAGGAATAATTAATAACCTCATATACCTCAAAGTCAATATTTTTGTAAAAGCAGGTGTTGATTTTTGAGGGCAAACATTATTGAAGAACTACTAATTAATTTAATATTGCTGTCATACCTTTTCCATGGATCTCCTTAAAGTGGAGGCTAGGCCTAGTCATAGATAGGTAAGCCTCAGTGATTCTGCTCTCAACATATCCAGTCTTACAGCATGTTCTGGCTTTTTTTTTCTGGTGGAAGAGAATGGAGAGTGACAGTCAGATTTCCCCCAAACTCAAGGATGTTTGTTTGGCTTTTGTTCCCATTTTTGTTACATGCTTAAGTCACTAGTACTATTTCTGAGCTTAAATGTCAGATACTTTTGTCACAGAGAATTACAAATTCATATTCCATATGATCTTGTTTTTAAAATTAAACATTTCCAAAGTAATAAATGAATGTGGAATAAAAGGAATAGATTATGGAGCATAAGACTAGTGTGGGAAGATTAATTCTTGAACGTATTCCATGGTGTATAGTTTTCTCAAAATGAAAGGAGGAGGGGGGAAAATCACATCTTAAAACACTGAGTCTGCTGATCAAAATTATGGAAAATGGTGTTGGATTCATCTTAAAAAGTGAAATCTCATACATCTGTACCGAAAAATGTGAAAACTTAATTCAATACTGAGCTGGAATGTTTTTGCCATAGGTGGACTCCTCCCGTATAGATTGCAGGGATAAATACACAGATTTTTTTTTTTCCCCCCCCCTGTGCTACTATGTTATAAGCATTTAACAATGGATTTCAGTTGTAGAAAACTGTCTTTAAAAAAGACACGCATGATAAGTTAGCATAAAGGCTAAGAAATTTCTAGTAGACAGAGTGGTGATGGTGCCCCATTGATAAACTGGGGACTTGTTACTGAATTTACATGAATTTACAATGTCTGATGAAACCCAGTCTGTTACACTAACAGTGTCATTTTTCAGCTAAGCAAAAAATCTTGATCGGTGAGTTTTCAAACTGTTCCTCTTTGAATTTATGAGACACCAAGTGCCTAAATCAGTTCTTTGACTTCTTATATGTGAATTACACAGATAGTGAAGTTTTAAATTACTCATTACTCAGTGCAGCTTTTGAATTACTGTTGGAATTGAAGGCATATGCATATTTTTTCTTGTTTTCCTCCCCCTAAACACAAACTTGATATTGTGTAAAGAAGTATCAACTTATGCTTGAATTTGCTATTTTGAAACTAGTGGGAGTAAATTGTATTCATCTGTATAGGATGAAGAACTCTACTATATCAGTTTATTTTTTTTTAAAGGCCTAACATGAAAAATTATTTGTGAATTGCTCAATTCCTGGCCACTGTGTGAGGTGTTCTGATGGATGCAGGCTGACAATTCAACCTCAATATTCTACTTATTAAGAATGTCTTTTTTCCTGACCACTGTGGACTGCCTGGGGGCATGGTGTAGTGTGAGGGCTGAAAAGGTGGAATTTTCCTTTACCTAATTATTTTCTATTTAAGGGAACTGTTTATTTGTTGTAGTAATCAAAGTAGGTCCCTGGAGTGGTTTTAGTCTCTCACCTTTTTCAAAACTGCCTGCTCTCCAGTCAGGCAAAAAAACCCCAGAATTCTAAAGCTTCAAATAAAAGAAAATAAAATTGACTCTGCTGTTGATTGAGAATTTTGTTTTAACAGTAATGGCATTAAATGCTTACCCTAATAAAAAAAATTTTAAAAAAAGGAAAAAACTTCTATATGGATGATGGGATTTTTTTTAATCCTTGTATATTTGTTTTTGTCTGTCTACACTTCTTTATCATTTCTTCTCTGAAGTCTAAATATTTTACAAAGGTTTTATCTTTGTTACTGAGTCTAATCTAGTTGTTATACAAATAGCACGTCATTTAGTAGCTAACTCATTTTTTCTTATATGGTCTGAGTGGTATCAAGAATGTTTATTGAAAGTTACTATTTCTCTCACAAAGATTTTAGTTTTCTTTTTTCTTTTTATTTTCTTGTACGAACTGTTTGAAGGAGGCAAAGGGTTTCTGTCTTTGCAGACTGCAATTCCTTTTCAAATTCAGGTATTAGATTACAATTATGATGCAACCCCATAATTTTCACCTTGTTGTTATTCAGTGTTATTGCAATCCTTTTAAGTTGACTGAAGTGATCTTTTATTTTTTTTTCCCCTCGAGCATTCCTTCTGTTGAGCACTTTTTTCTTTGCCTTATATACTTTCACAGTCTATTTTCAGTTTTCACTTGTTGGCACTGAGTTTTGTCAAGGTCAGTTTTGTTAGCTTTGTATCTCTCTGATGCCATTAACAACAGCATCCTCACCCAGCACAGAAATATAAAATTTCAAAAGAATTTTTGTTTTGCATCAGAACAAGTGTTACGACTTGTATGAACAGGGAAGAGAAATTCCCAGCAAGAATCCTGGAGTTAAAGGGTATCAACTGGAGCTGATAGCAGAGTCTGTTCGTCCTTGCACTAACCAGTTATTCAGTGGGATGTGACCTGCACAGTTCAAGCTGGAAGGTGTTTATGTGGGGGTGGTGTTGAGTTGTTTTTTCTTTCTCCTTCCATACCCTCTCTTACAGAGAAATGCATTGCTGCTCCTTGCAGTTGATCATCTTCCATAAAAGTTGTAATTCAAATGAACTTCCTGTCTGTTTTTGGAAAAGTGTCTAGCTCCAAATGCCTGCTGTCTTTCTAGTTATTACGTTGTCTTTCAGGATTGCTAAACTTAGGTTCTGTTCTCTTTTCCATTACCTGAGGTTTTATCTTTAATTCCAGAACAGTTTAACTATTTGTCATCTAGGCTGTATTTAAAATTTCATGTCGATTGCCTTACAATGTTTCATCAGTTTGATTCATGTACATTTTGTTATATTCTGTTCAGATAAATCTTGAAATACTGCAAATTCTTTTTGTTTTCTTTTCCTTGGTAATTCCAGTATCCTTAACAACAGATGATATTCATTTTAATTCTGTAGCTTTGTGTTTTAATTCAAATCAGAGAGGAATCTGCTCCAGGTTAATTCTCACAATTTTGTATATTGGTCCTACCTGTATTATTTTGTTTAGAAGGTTTTATTTTTTTAAAAATTCATTATATTACTCTAGTAACGTGCTTTTTAGGTTAAATAAAAGCCCATTTGCAACAAAGATAATCTATGGAGAGTCTAAATTGTCAGGCAATTTGGTTGTTTTCTTTTAAAAAGCTGAATTTTGTCAAGAAACCGGGGTTTTACTAGAAACTCTGAGAACAGTTGTCTGTCTTAAGGTAACCAGCTTCCTTAAATACAGTGCAATATTCTTAAAGCACATATTGCAGTATTCAGTATTCCCAATTAGTACCTTGCAGAAAGGCTGACAAATCCATCTCTTGTCATGACTTCCTGTGTTTTTTGTGTGATCTTGCAAGGATGAACTTAAGTAAATCTTGTTGATACTTATATAGTGTCCTGGAGATTCCTGATGAAAAAGGGCTGAAAATTTAAGATCTCATTTTCTGTGTATTGTTTCACTTCCTTTCAGGATTTTCCTCAAATGCGTGTGGGGATATCAACAATGTGCTATTACGATGCTATTTCTGTGCATGGTAATTTTGCCATGTGAACTTCAGCACACCCCAAAAGAGGCCAGTTAGCCTCTGGAATTAGAGCATTTCTTTTAAGAAGGAATAATGGGGAAAAATGAGTTGAATTTTCAAAACAATTTAGTTAAAATTAGTAGTGACTGGAGGTACTGATTCTGAATCATGTTATTTAGACCTTCAGGTCTTTACAATACCTGATTGCAGTTCTGGAGGTTAAGCCATTTATATAATTAAGTTCCTATACTTGAACTTAGGTCTTCAAAATGATTATTTCCAAGTAGTTTTAATATGCTCAGTTCCTATTAATTTTGAAGTAGAGTATGCAACACTCTCTGAAAGTCAGGACCCATCAAATGTATCATCTTTAAGAATAGATTCTGACCCATGTCATGAGAATCTGTGTTTATATAGCAGTGGAAAAGTGAGATTATGTCCTTTGTAATGTAAGTTTTATTTATTTAACTGGACTTCCTCCCTGAAAAAAAATGTGTAGCTTTCCAATACATGTTACTACACTGAAATTCACACAACAATACCATTAAAATACATGTAATTACAAAGTTAAAGCAGAATCTATTTTACCATTATGTAGTACTACTTGTACAGGGTTTGGTTTTATTCTTTTCTTTTTTTTTACCTTCTCCAAGTAGGATGATCTGCTTTAAAGTCCTTCTCTGCTTTTCTTCACCTGCTGTTAAAGCACACAATAGTTGGAAGGGAGGAATGCATATAAAGAATTGACTCATTGAACTCTCAAACACTTTTTGTCAATAAAACAAAAATCATAGCCTTTTCCTCTTGCTTTCTTTGCCCTTCCAGTGTTGTGATCTGGCAGCTGGCCGTCAGTGACCTCCCGCAACATCAGCTGGGAGACTTTATTAGTAATAGTTGGGAAAGAAAAAAGTGCACCTCAGTTTAACTAGAGGACATTCAGTGGCTTTTCTTTGCCAGGAAGAGAGGATTTAAACAAACTTTCCATAAGGTTTGTTGGATGTGTATTTCATAGTAACCACCATGAAGTTCACTGCATTTAAGGAGACGATGAAGCTGAGATGAAAAGATATAAATTCATGAAGGCTCAGCTTCACAGCTGGTGCATAATCCTTTCTGTTGTCACTGGTGCCCTGGCCCCGGTACCCAGCAGAACAAAGGGAGCTGAATTGGAAATGGTGGGAGCTGGGGAGCCTTTGGCTGGCAGCATATCCCGTGGCCATAGGCCCTGTCAGGGCACAGTGTGATACCCTTTATTCTGGGTGACAGATGCGAGGTGGGTTCTGCGGAGGGGGAAGTCATTTACAAGCACGGGGGCAGTGTCAGATCAAAAGTAACCAGTGATCAAACAACGTAAAAGGCTGTGGAAAACAGGCTTTCTGTCTGGCCTCAGCACCTGCTGGATCACTGGGGGGAACAGTGCTTGCTTGTCAGGTTGTGCTTGGCTCCCTTTGATGTACAGAGAATGAGGGAAGATGAGACTGAAGCGAAGAGGGAAGAGTTTTATTTCCCTGTTCTTCAGGGCAACTGGAGGTGCTCTGCTTATGTAAAGCTCGTGTGGACTTCACAGCTGAAAAAGTCTCCAGAAGACCTGTCTGAACCGAAACAGATGGAGTTTTCTATTTCCTGCCCACTCTCACTGCTGAATTCTTTCAGTGGTGTTGCCTTTTGATATTATATGAAATTATATGAAATTAATTATTTCATAGTATATGAATATTATATGACATTAATGTTAAAACAATAGATTATTAATATATTGTATTTTCTTGAAGAAAATTATGAATTCTTACTTTTTTTGTGGAAGCTCTTTAATGATTTTTTGTTTGGTTTAATGCACTCATTAAGGCATTATGCTTTATTTCTGCATATATTTAAAAATATCTTAACTCTAGCAAAGTTTGTATAAACAGAGAAGTGTATGCTACAAGTACACATGTAATTTTTTTGTGTGGAGACTTTAATTGTAATTCAGAGTATAAGGCCTAGGTAGCTATAAAGTAGGAATAATATCTAGTCTAAACATACCTTCTTTCAGATTGAAGCTGTTCCTCCCTCTCATGTCCCTGTATGCCCTTGTAAAAAGCCCCTCTCCATCTCTCCTGGAGCCCCTCTGTATGTACTCGACGGCCTCTGTTAAGTCACTCTGAAGCTTTCTCATCTCTGAGCTGAATAATCCCAACTCTCTCAGCATATCAGAGGTGCTCCAGCCCTCTGATCATTTTTGTGTTGCACCACTGGACTGTCCTTCCTGTGCTTGGGGACCCCAGAGCTGGATGCAGTGCTCCAGGTGAGGTCTCACAAGACCACAGGGTATTTTTGTCTTTGTGTGTTGTGGTGGTTTCTGTTAAATATGTAAGTCTGTATTTTGTGGCAGATATTTCAGAGAGTTAAAAGGTCCATTATTATCACCCTTAATAAAAGAAAATTAATTAAAAAATACTCCAGTAGTTTTATTATATTTTGTGAAGTTTTACATTGTTCAGTATTGACTAAGCAAAATCAAAATGTCTGTGCAGCACTCTAATATCTGCGCTGTTGCTATGCACAAAAAACATGTGCTCATTCTGTGCTTCTGTGACAGGGCTCTTGTTCTTGATTGTGCAATAGTTCAGCTTTCATGCAACTTCTCAAGCTTTTCTCTTACCAGAATCTTCCATTTCAAGTAACCATGTTGTATAAAATCAAATAATATTCACACATACAATAATTGCAATCAGTAACTAGTATTTGAATATTTTTTTGAGAAAATCATATTTAGTCTGGTTTGGTTTTTTTCATCTCTGAGCTGAAGAAAAGTAACTGCAAATACACCAAAAAAGAAAATTCAAAATACAGCTTTGTATTCAAAGAGAAATTCATGTATGGTTTTCATCCTTTTATAATCTAGATAAATGGGAATGAATTTGCAATGCGTATGTGACTTCTTTGTTATTTCTGTTATTGTTATTATTAAATGACAATTTTAAGATTCTTGTGAGCAGTAAAGTGTAATACAGCTTCAGCTGCAGTGCCATCTGAGTCCTCACAGTAATCACTTGGACCTAAAAATTTAAAACTCTATTACATTTTGCCTATGGTTTTTGTTCCCTAACAGATTGATCATTTAACATCTAGCTTCAGGTGACATGTTTATCTTCTGAAAGTTTAATGTTCCAATTGGCAAAAACTAAACCCCTAACCACAACAAAACTGTCTTTCTAAATTTGTTCTGCATTGTATCTGGATTTGCAACCATTTGAAAAAAAAACGCTTATGCAAGACGCATCTGAAGGAGATGGGCTGTTTGTTGTTTATTTCTTTTTAAGTTTTTCCTTATATCTATATAGACTCTACTAAAGCTACTTAGTCTGTTACACTCATTTTGTAAGTTTTGGGGCTCTAGCTTCAGGCTCAAATTAAAAAGAAAACCCAAACCCAGGCACCAGGAATTGCTCACATTTTAGAAATGAAACAGCCTTCTGTGTTAGGCTAATTTCGTTTACTTTGAGTTACTTCTTGTTAAACATGTCGTAATCTTAGAGGTAGCTTTCATTAGGAATTGAGGTCTCTCATATCAGTACGTTATTCTGAATCGCTCCACCTCCATCTGTGGGTTTTGGTTTTCTATTTTTTTTTTTCTTGTGAAAAGTCTGCTTTTTACAAGTAATATGAACTGCGCATTTGCTTTTTAATGCAGAGTATTGCATGTTGTTCTTACGTGCTTTTACAACTTATGTCTAAAAGCTTAATGACTTGTCACAGTAAATGCATAATTAGTTGCAGGGAGTATGGAACTCCCCAGGCTTTATCTTCTTCTGCGTGTTGACTCCTATACTGGTTTCAAATTTAAATGCCTTCCTCCTTTCTTCATAGTTATTTCTACCTTATTGAGGCAGAATGGAATATTCCTCTCATGTTTACTTGTGTAATCTCCTTTTTTTAAAATTCTGAATTTTAAGAAAGAATTTCCTTCGTTTATATTTGCTTTAATGTTGGATCCCATTTTTCCATTACAAAGCTAAATAACTCTTTCCAGTGTTAAAACAAGTTCTGAATGAATCTTATCAGGAGCGGTGAAATCCTCTGAGCATCTCAGGGAAGTGAACGTAAGAGAAATTGAGGTAGATGTAAAGCTGAGAAAAATATGACTAAGCAAAATATACATGTAAATATCTCAAAGGCAGACATCCCAAATCCACCTGGATGTGTTCCTGTGTCACCTGCTCCAGCAGACTCTGCCTTGGCACAGGGGTGGGACTGGATGATCTCCAGAGGTCCCTTCCAACCTTAACAAATCTGTGATTCTGACATGACGGGTGCATGGATACTTTTATTACATAAATACGAGCTAATCAGAACATTAGACCTCCAGAAAGAATAAAAAAGTAAATCAGACAACCTTTTTAACTCATTTAAGTCAAATCTTTCTGCTCATTGAAAATGAGCAAATGAACAAAGAGCCCCCCATGCCCATCCAAGTCCCAGAATAATGGTTCCTTATTTTTACTGTGTTCTAATTAGAGAGGAAAATATCAAATTAAATATGTTTTAGCTGATACAGCATGGGAGAATGGGAAATGGAAGAGGAAGGTAGGTTTTGATCAGAGAAAGAAAATACATCTAATGTATTAGAAAAGTCATTTAAAAGACAAGTAACTGTTGAAATATGTACTAAATTAAAGGTAGAAATAACTGTATTCTGAAGTTTGCAGTTCTGAATCAGTCATCTAATAGTAATGCTACCGTTAATGCATTAAAGACTTTTTGAAAACTCATAATCAGGTATAAGGCTTGTTCATACCACTTACAGTGGAAGAGAATTGCTGTGGTAGAGGATCACTAGCAATCAAGAAGAGTCAAAATGATAATTCTGTTTTACACCAGTTGACTGTGTAGCACACAACTTGCCATAATGTCATTTGAATGTTATATGTGATCTTAATCTGGCATTGGTATATGTGCAAGCGTCCATCAGTAATATAAGCATGAATTATTTTACTTTCCAAATTCATTCAGAATTGCTTTATGTACTGACACACTTAATTCTGTACTTTTGAAAATGGTATGGGGTGCTTCCCTATAGGGGTTCATGCTACAGTGCCTTTAACTCTTTGGAGCTATCTGATAAATATATCACAGTTTGAGAGAATAAGGTATTAATTTGGGCAGAATCATGACTTTGGATGTCTTGAGAAACATTCTGCTGTGTGCACTGGATTTGCCTTTATTCATAAGACTTCTCCGTAAATGTAAAATTACAGTCTTGCTCCTGGTATCAGTTTTCTCTTTTCAGCAAGAACCAGAGGATATCTTGTTCCAACTGGTGCTGAGTTAATGCTGAAAGTCCAGTAGGTGCACTCCTCAATAAGCATTCTGTAATAGTGATACAATTCATTTTATGAACAAGATAGATTCGTGTCGCAGGACATTGTGACACTGTTTGTTAAATCTCAGTTCCAGAATGAGTGATAGTAGGTTGTCATGTGTTTTGAAGTATTTGAGGACATTATTCAACAAAGACTCGAACTTAACTCCTGTGTAGTATCCTACTGATTTTAGTGGGTTTTTTTTGTGCTGGAGCTTTTTGGTGGATGTTTTGATTTGATTTATTCCAGTATGATTTTCATTTAGCTTTGTTTGGGCTTTTGTGTGTTTGTGGTTTTTTTTCTGTCTCCAAAAAGCTGCTATGCTCGCACAGTGCCCTTTCTTCATCATTGCTGTAGTGCCTTTACACGAGGGATGGTCTTATAATGGAGGACAGAGCTTATTGTTAAATATTCCAAGCTATTAAAAAAAAACAAAACAAAACAAAAAACAAAAACCAAACCAACCAAACAAAAAACCCCAAAAACATAAAGTTTGAAATCTATCAAAAATAACTTGGCGGTCTGGCACATGAGAAATACTGCATTAAAATGAAGATCCTTTTGATCTGCAAAGGTATCTTTTTGATATGTCAGCTGTTTATGCCCTGACTGGTGTTAACATACCTCTGTGCAGGATACATTGCGTAGGATGTATGTAGCTGATGAAACTGTGTTACAGTGAGAGGAGCCTATCAGTGTAATTCCCTTGGGGATAGCCTTGGTGGTGTGTGTAGCCTACACGATTTTTTAAGCATTTGGTTAAAATGTTTGCTCTGACATAATTTCAGTAGATTTGAAAGGGCTATTAAACTATGTGTTTTGTTATCAGTGATAGTATTTCCAACATAAAGAAGGTATTTGCTACTGCAGAAAAGGGCTGCAAGCTGACCGTAAAGTCTGCACTGTGATATATCTAACAATCCTCCTCAAGCATTCTATACTTCAGTGAATAAAACAACTCTGCATTTCTGAGTGCTCTTTTTTCAGTTGGCGGGGTATCTGTCTGCGAGAGGGTGTCATTTTGGTAGTAAGATAAGACCCTTGAGATGTACCAAAGTGTTGAGTACCGCTTCAGTTCCTTATCTGTTTGCCAGAGTGCAGAGAATGAACAGGAGGGGAGGGGTGGGAAGTAGAGGAAAGCTTGGATATTTTCCAAGGCCCCAGTGTTGGTGTATGAGGAGTTATAATTACAGGCTGCGAGTCTGACTTTTATTGGGCAGGCTTTTCTGGTGGACTTAGAGCCCCCCTCCATCCCTTCCCTGGTGGTATCTGGCTTTCATAGCCAGGATTGCTTGACATTCTCAGACATGGCTAAATGGGACCCCGGCCCCAGGGTTCGTATGCTGCCAGCTGGAGGGAAGTAACAAATGAGAGCAGATGACAAAACAGACGTGCATAGTAAGAGAGGGGAAGAAGAAAAGGAAAAACAAAAGGTAGGAATAAGAAAGAGGAGGACAGTCATAGGGGAAGAAGGGATGGTGAAGAAATGAAATTATGGTAAATATTGAGCTCGAGGAAGTTGTGTTTGTATGGGAGACACTTTTTGTTGCAACAAGAGGCACAGTAGCCTTTGCATCTAATATTTTATTTTACAGTGGTAGCATGCTTTGTAATGATAAAACAATTACCAGGATGGTGAAATCTGAGGGGCAGTTAATGGTGTTCTTGTCAAGGCCATGTGGTTGTTGATCTTATTGTAATAATAATAATTTTGTTTTCCATTTTGATAAGTTACTTCAGATATTTGTTTTGGTCTTTCATGTATAAGCTATATCTTTGAGGAGACAAAAGCCTCAATAATTTAGAGATTCTTATAGCTTTCAAAACAAATACTAATGAACATCACAAAAATTATTTATGAAAAAAGAGGGAGGAAATTTAAATTCAAATGGAGAGGAATAGGTATGAAAATGACTTGAAAGAGATTCTGCTCTTGACATACTAACATGAGTTCTAAATGACTTGTTTTTACATTATGTGTCATTCTTTGTGTACTGTTCTGAAGGAAAAGGATGTCTCTGTTTTTTTAGATTAGATTTTCGCACAACAAAAGCTCATTGTGGTTAACTATGCTTCTAATTCTTCTTGGTCTGACTGAATTGTGTAATATATAAAATTCTAATCCTAATTATTCAAGTTAAAAATTTGCCAGATATTTCAAATTTGAGTATTGATCTCATCTAAGTAACTTTGATTCTTAACATGAGTAACCTGTTACAATTTAGCATAAATTTTAATATCAAATGCATATAATATTTATTTTTTTAATTTTATTTTTTCAAATGCAAAAGCATTTTAAATCTGTGTTTGAGCGTGATAAATACCAGGTCATACATGTGCTGTCTGCATTTGAACATGGTTTGCTTTGTCCCATTTATATTTAGGACTATTCTGTCCTATTGGTTGTAACATGAACTGGGTTTATGGCACGAAACCATAATAAATGTGGAAGAATTTGAAGTATAAGTATTTATGTAAACTTCTAAAATGTAAAAGGCAGGAGGTGTTAAATAAAATAAGTACCAAATAAAATAAGTGCCGTGTGTAACTTGACTCATTTAGTTACGCTTTTAACTTTAATACGTGATGAATGCAGTCTACATGCATTCTGACAGTACTGAGACACCTTCCATTCTCATCTGAATTTGTAAGCTCAAATGGAAGTGTTTAATGGTTTAAGAAAATGGAAAAGAGCTAATGTAGGTAAGTGATGAGGCTTTTTCTCATCCACTGTTTGTTTTTCTGTAACAGGCTTGATTACCAGTGGTCTGCTGGTTAGTCAGCACTGCTAAAATGTAACTGACAAAGTTTTTAGGATTCATTGAGAAGAGCAAAAGACCAAATTGCAATTGAGAATGCTTGGGAATATAAAAATCATTAATTGAAAATTTACTCTGACCATGAGTTGTAGTAACACAAGGGATAGAAAAATCCTTTTGCAACTAGTAGTGTTTAAAAAAGAAAAACAAAACAAAAACAAACAAACAAAAAAAACCCAAAAACCCCCAAAAAAACCAAGCAGAACTATTTGTGAGTGGGAGTCTGTGTGATATTGCAAATGGATTTTTAAAAGATATTTTTCTCATTGGATTCAGTGCAGTCTAAGACTTCACTTTCCTCATCCATCTAATTTGTTCTTACTTTCTTTAAAAAATAGAATGCTTTATTTACAATAAAGTAAAATGACGGAACACTAGTCTAACAGTGCTCCAGTTATTTCCAGTGTACCAGTTTCTGCTGCCTCACAAATTAGTAGCTCATCACCTTATGAATTACTATTCCAAACTAGTACTGATCATTTTTCTACTGTCAGAAAAGCTTTTTCAGGAGTTAGGAATGAAAATATGATCAAAACATGTTATTTCTCAGCTATGATTTATCAGGAGAGGGTTGGAGCATGTTCTTAGATTGCAGTCTTGTAGCACACACTGTACATTCATTCTCATACCACTGGATTGTTGTGGTGCTTTATATTTAGTGGATTGTTTGTTAAAGTGAAGAAAATCTAAGAAAACATTCGATGTGGTGGTCATGCCTCCCTTCCTGGTGCTGTTTTTGTGATAGACCGTGCTTTTCCTTGAACATGGTAGTAAGGTCTCACTTGGCACATTGTTCGCTCATGAGGATTTGAACCTTATCCCCCGAGTTTTGCTCTCATTATTGTTTTGTAATTTTAATGTAACACTTGAATGTAATAGAAATATATAAATAGATATAGTAGTTGTTAGAGTATTTTTCCTGTCTGTTTCTCTGGGGCTTATATCAGCCCTGTGTATGCATTCTATGTATATTCTTTTTCTGTAACTAATCTGCACTGAAACAACTGTGGCTGTATCTATCAAGGACCCAGCTTTGCTTTTGCGCTTCTGTTAAGTCTAATGCATGTAACTAACTCATTTCAAGGAAGGTATGTTTGCTGTGTTTATTAATAATCACACCACAAATACCTACAAAATAAAGAACAAGTAAATTAAATTCTTTGAAAGGGATGTATGCTACTATATTATATTTACTAACTCAGAATTACTAATCTCAAGTTGAATTCTAAAAATGGCAACAGAATAGCAAAACTATAATGGGTATAAATGTCCTGTGTCCACTTTTCCAGTGTCCTTTCTGTATTTTAAAATTATCTTTGAGACTGTGTTTAAATATTTGAAAAGTTAATATTTTTATTAAACCTTTCAGTTGCAGTCCTTTAGGTTCAAGCTTTTATTTAAAAATATGATGTTCTTAATTTTCAGCTTTAAGTAGAAAATGCTTTTTATTTATCATTAAAGAAAGTACTGCTCTAAGTACTTGTTATTTTGTGGAGTTTTTTTGTGTGTGATTGTGGACTCTAAAGGCTAAGTCAAATTTATCGAGCTGCCTTTTTTTAAAAATCAAAGACATTATTTTTCATGTAATAGATTTTTATTTGAATCTACTTTTACCTACACAAAAAAAGAAAAAAGTTCTAGTGTTTAATTTTTCTTTTTTTTTTGTTATTTTAATGAACACATTAATGCTCTTGTGTTTTCTGAGTCTTTCCCATTTTTAAAAAGAATTTGCACATTATGCCCAGCCCAGGCTGACAATATGTCTCTGTCAAAAACTGAAGAATTTTATTTTTTTTAATTTTGATGGCAATGCTGGCGATAAATGAAAGGCTACTCTTTGCTCATTGTACTTACTGTTCCTTCTGCGAAGTAAGATAAAAATTACAGTCTTTTAATCTGTGTATTTTAAGACCAGTGAGCATTGACTGGTATTCAGAATATTGGTATGTGTATCAGCATCTGGTTAGCAGGGTGTTGTTCTATTTTTCAGCTCATATGAAAAATTACTAAAGTCATACCATTATAGTAACTATCTTAAAAAAAATAAATACTGCAGTGAACACTCTGTCTACAATACTTGCAGTAAAAGCTAAAAAAAAAAAAAAAAAAGGTAAATATACTCTTGTTTTCTCATATTTTCTCTATGTGGTTATTTAAGGCCTGAATTTAAGAAACTTTAGTTTTAGAAGAGGTGATATGAATTTGCCAGTGATTTTGCGTAACAGAAAATTGTTCTGTTTCATGCAGTTAAATGTATAATAAAATGTAAAAAGTAATGTAAATCTGTTTGTAGAGAAAGTATTTAGCATTTACAGGCACAGATAAACTTAATTTCTAAGTGTTATATAATGTTTTTTAAAGACAAGGAAAAAACCTCTGCCTGCAGTATTATGAATATATTATTGGATTCCCATCAATTGCATCTTCAGTACAGACATGGACATGAGAGGGGTGTGTATACCTTAATTTTTAAGCCTTGTGCATGTGGCAAATTCTGAAAAACAGAGACTTTGTAAATTTAATGAAGAGACTTCACATTTACTTGCTAACAAATTATTGTAAAGAAAAACTCTGAGAATAAGCACAAGTTGTGTTCATGTATGCATACAATTTAATTAACTGTTACGAGCCTTTATATTTCCTTCTAAATTGAAGACAAGGTATACAGTACTCCTTCTCAGTGAGCTATCTCTTAATCACAGTAGATTGCATGTGTAATAGAGGAAGAGTGTTTTTTAAATAATAAGAAAACCCCTTTGAATAAGAAGTGCAGCTAATTAGTGTGTACTATTTGGTTAATATTAAATGGTATTTTTATTTAAAAATTCCTCCCAGTTATTCTGAACAGTAATAGAAGAGAAAAATAGTAATAGGAGCTTAAGAAATTTGATCCCGTCCCTGACATTTGTATGTGATTAGCCATTTTGTGGTTGTTCTTAGGAATTCTAATTAAATGTGTAATACATGCAATCCATTAAAAAAATGTAGTTTTAATCATCACAATGCTGTGGCTCTGTAGAACAGTGTGTCACTGTTGTACTTTGAAATCACAGAGGTAGTTTCCTACTGACAGTATACACTCTTTTTACGCAGTTTGCTAACAGGGTCTATTCTCTAGTATTTTTATATTCATTTATATGGTTGTATTTATGAAACATTAAAAAACAATATTTGCCATGTAAGATGCTAGTACGAAGAACATCAGAATATTTTCTGTCTTCTAAGTTACATAAATAATCTTGTGGGGCAATATGCCAACAATTTGAGTTTTGATGCTTGATAGCTTTGTGTTAGGAATCAGCTGTTTGTACTGAATTATCCAGTGTAAAATGCAAAATCTATATTGCTGCAAAACATTTAGTGCTCACTATTTAGCAACTTAATTGTTTTGAAGAATGGTTAAGGTGTCTTATTGAGGGAAATGGTGTCATCATACCTTGGGTAGCTTCATGTATCTTGACATCATTAGCAATGAAAGACTGCTGTTTGCACCATTTCTTTTTCCTCTGTGTGTAACATGTAATGGTTTTGTTGTAAGATAGGTTATCTCACTGCTCTGAACATTCAGGTACTGCTTTTTGGCTTTTGTTTAGGTCTTCCTATCTCTTTTGTTCTGTAGTGTAGGTATCATCTCCCTTTAGGTTCACTATTTTGTGAAGGTTATTTAAAATATATATTTACTTCTATTTAGGTAAAAGTGACTCAGTGTAGTTGAACTACTTAATTCTAAACGTCAGGCTGTCCGGAATAAAATACATCATTATATGCTTATTTTGCAGTAACATTTTGTATAATTGGTGTTTTGTTTGAGCAAGGCCTTTTTGAAAAATTTTGTTCTTGACTAGTGTTACACTCCATGATCCATGTAGTGCTCAGAGAGAGAGAGAGCAGCTTCATTTGCTCTATTTATAGCTCAAATAAAAAAACCCAGATTGCCACCTTGCTATTCACCATTTTTATCTCCGTGTATGGATAATAATAAATCCAGAGAAAAAAGAAAAAAAGTACATAAAAGAAAGCACCTCATCACAAGAAAAGGCTCCTTTTTGAAGAGGGACTAATCAAATGACACTGATGAAAAGTAGTCTTTGAATCTTCATTATCTGATGTAGATGGCTGAGCTCTTGAATTTTGTACTTATGAGTCACATTTTTCAATGCAGTTTGTCAAACTAGAATGTGATTAATCTATCTGTCATTCTGAATGGATATCAGGGAACTTGTCAGAGTGTGCATAATGATGTATGACTTTGTCAGCTTTTGGTAGTAATATTATATTTACAACTAACAAAATTTAAGCACGCATCATGTTGACCTTGAAATGAGCTTACTCTGTTCCCTTGATTTGTGAAAACACATGGCTCTACATAGAAAGAAAACCAGGGATTTGTTCAGCAAATCGAGCTCATTTTTGCTCTTTGCACTCATTAATTAAAAATGCTTGTTGTTGTACATCAGTTTATGTGCTTCTTTGAAATTTTGTTATATTTTTTTTTGCCTTTCCTTGCTGCCTTTGTGTACGTATCACTTGAGAGACATAAAAATACCTTAATGCATCATTTAAATTTTCAAATACTCCCTAACATATTGAAATACTACTGTACAATTTGTATTAGGGAATGTAATATGCCTAAGAAAAGATTACTATTGAAGAGAAGTGGGAAATACATATATTTGACCTGGAAATTGCAGTGTTTTGTTTTTTTATCCAGTGCCAGCAGGACTTTGCTAAAATAGTTTAGAATGTCAAGGCAGAGGGAATGTCTCTTCTTTCTCTGTGATGCAGTTTTCTAGATACTGTAACACTGGAGTTTTCCAAATAGGATAAGCTTTCCTTCAAGTCCTGGGTATATCACTGTGCTCCTTTGTGCATTGGTTTCCCTGTTGACACAATGCTGTTCATAAGGGCTGCATCATAAACTGCTGCAAGGCCAGTTTGCATTCTCAGTCCCCTTTAAGACTGAGACTTAAAGCTTGCGGAAAGTCCAGTGTGAGTTGCTTATGTCTGACCATTGGAAATATATCAGAGTGGATGATAAGCTGTATGCTAAAATTTGTGGCAGTAAGTAACACTAAGGGAAAAGAAATGACTCATGCAAGTCCTAGAACTACCTGTCATAAAATCGTGTGGACTGGAGTGGACCTGCAGAAGTTATGCAGTCCAGCCTCCTGGTCAAAGCAGGTTGTTCAGGTCTTGTCTAGGTGAGTTTTGAATACCTGCCAGGGTGGAGACTCCACAGGCACTCCAGACAACCTGCTCCAGCATCTGACTGTCCTCGTGCTGTTGTACTCGTGCTGGCACAGCACATTACTCGTTCCAGTGGGGCAAATGCTTGGAATATCCACTCATGTGTGTTGTGGCACTACTTTTCACATGAAGGTGGATAAACTACAGCCAGATAGGAAAGCCTGTAAATTGAGTGGTGTTCTGAACGTAGGAAATGATTTCAAAATCCAAAAGAGTGAGTTTTATTTCTTCCAGGTATTACATATAAGGCGAAAGACTTTTACGTATCAGAGATTAAATAATTTTTAACAAGGATAAGATACTAGACTAGGGTTACTACATGCTGTCAAGTATTAATCTTTTTTTTATATATAAAATAATCATATTAAGAAATATTGTAAGGAAAGAGCGTGGAAAAAAGTAGTTGGAAGTTGTAGGAATATGATTGTCAGTTCACGTTCTATGGTGTATTGTAGCCATGGAAATGTGTCTGAACAGGTCACCTTGCAATTTTGGGAAGGGGTGGTTAAAATAAAGACAAATGGATGAAAAATTGTGTAATTTTAATGCTGGTAGGCAAAGGATATTAACCTTTAAAATGGATTGCTAAGACAGACAAATAAAAACATTTTAGAGAACGTTCAGCACTACTACTGTGTTTGGAAGATGATGTTTGCTAAAGAAACAGGGTTGTAAAGAGCACAAAACAACTGAAGACATGAGGAGCTCCTAAAACTCTGCCATTGCGTATGGTAGTGACTGTAGTTTTTTTAGAAGATGGAGTTTTTTGTGGTTTCCTGTACATAAATTTATTGGACTATGTTGATAATTTTCTCTATGATTTCTTAGTGGGAGGAACGACATTTCTGACAGAGAAAAAGGTTGATACTGTCTTTATGCTATGTCTCTGTGTGTCCAGATGCCAGAAAAGGAATAACATTCTGTGTAGAAATGGCAATTTCCAGAAACAGAGACCCCCACAAGGCCCTGAAAGTATTTATGTAACAAGTACAGTTTGAAGCGAAGTGAGAGATATTTCCCTATGCAAGAGGGAAGCCTTTTATAAAAGCTCTCAGAAATCTTTGAGGAGATGTGGGCAATGGTAGTTGATCTGTGTGCAAGCTATGCTATTAATGAAGGTAACAATGCTACTAGATGGATCATCCCTCTCCCCCCTCCAGTTATTTAACTGTTCTTTTCTTCAACTTTTTTAATTTGAAATATGGGAAAGAGTGAAGGTAACTTATGCAAACCAGCTGAAGTTTAGAAAGAATGTGTGCCAGAGCATTTTTTCTTGTATTTATGGCTGACAATCTGCTTTGTAAGGACATTGACATGAGAAGAAATGTTAGGGGACTCAGGTACTCTCAAATGTATAACAATTTTTGTAGTATAAAAATAGGAACCTTAATTGCAGCTTGCTGGAATTGAAAATTAGGACATATTTAATTATTTTATTGTATTTTTATGTATCTGACAAAGGGAAAGTCAAAGGAAAATTATGTGAGTAGGTGCTTCTGCTACAGTTTGAGTAAATTGTTAAGCTCAGTCTCTTGATGGAGAGCATTTGTAATTAAAAAATTATAATGGGAGATGATTATTTTTATGCTGTTGGGATAGATGCAGGAATTCTGAATCTCCCCTGCTCTAATGGTTAATACTAGAGGAAACTGTTCTATTGTATGTTATTATTGTATTTTATATATAGATAAAACTTATTTTGTGAGTAGCTCTCTGGAGCTTTGGTCAGATGAGATTTATTTGATATTGTTCCCCCAGTGTGCTTTGACAGATGGTTCAAAAATTTATTTTTATAAAGTTTAGCTTATTTTGGTTAGACCAAAGCCTATAATGTGTCTCTTTAGATAGGCTGTTTTATGTAAAAGAAACACAATAAAGAAACCTTTCCAGGAATGAAAAAAACCCCAAGATATTCTTTCCAGGAACTGCAGTTCAGTAATTTTGAAAATCCTCTTTTTAATACATTTAATTTTTTCTTTTTTTTTAAAAAAGACAGTATCTTGTCTCCAGCTTACTAGTGAGAATGCTTTGAATTATAATACCTAGCTTGTAGATAATTATCTTCATTTCTAAAGTATTCTATAAATATGTAGTAGCTAATCCTCTTGAAGTATATCTATTGGACAATGAAAAGCTTCATGAAACCCAGACTTTTTTTTTGGATACCTCACATCCTCAGGCTCACAAGAATTAAACCTTTCATCTTTTCAAAGGATACTTTTCTAATATTTTGGTGGAGAATATCTGTAATTAATGTGATCTTTTAAAGGATATTATAAACATGTATGTATTCTAGGAATTCATCTGCCTTTGCTCATGTCTTTTAAAACTGAAGGATTGCATATATGCTTCCTGTTCTTGTAACCATAGAATGAACTCTAACCACAAGAGAGTAATGGCAGAGACCTGAATTGGTTCAGATTAAAATCATGTGACAGGTTTGTTCTTACAAATTATGTGCAAGATTATTAATACATGAAGATCTATTAGTGCTCTGATGATAAAAATCT
>VXAU01001984.1:0-11933 GCA_013399695.1 Formicarius rufipectus | reverse complement strand
ATAAAAATCCTGGTGCAAAATCTTAAAATTAAGAAGTATTTCCTAAAGAGCATTTTTAGTGATGTCTCTAAAAATTTCCTCTGTCAAAATATATATATATATTTTTTTGTTTTACTTAAAATTTAAGTCAGTTCTTTCTATATTGCAAATAATTGTTCCCGTGTTTAGTTTCTGCTCTGCATCAAAATCTGTCATGGTAAAAATTGCTTTAAGCTGTGCTCATATTTTTAATTAAACATGTTGGGTATAACAGGAATGTNATGTATTCTAGGAATTCATCTGCCTTTGCTCATGTCTTTTAAAACTGAAGGATTGCATATATGCTTCCTGTTCTTGTAACCATAGAATGAACTCTAACCACAAGAGAGTAATGGCAGAGACCTGAATTGGTTCAGATTAAAATCATGTGACAGGTTTGTTCTTACAAATTATGTGCAAGATTATTAATACATGAAGATCTATTAGTGCTCTGATGATAAAAATCTGATGGCCTTTAAATCACAGTTGCCAAGCAAGAGTAAAGTTTGGGAGGTGAAGGAGAAAGGCAAGTACTGAATTAAATAAATAAATAAAAATCCTGGTGCAAAATCTTAAAATTAAGAAGTATTTCCTAAAGAGCATTTTTAGTGATGTCTCTAAAAATTTCCTCTGTCAAAATATATATATATATTTTTTTGTTTTACTTAAAATTTAAGTCAGTTCTTTCTATATTGCAAATAATTGTTCCCGTGTTTAGTTTCTGCTCTGCATCAAAATCTGTCATGGTAAAAATTGCTTTAAGCTGTGCTCATATTTTTAATTAAACATGTTGGGTATAACAGGAATGTATTTAAAGTAGAGCTTAAAGAAAGTGTAAAACTTAACAGTCTACCACAATATAAACATGAGAGTGATGCAAAAAAAATTCTTCAACAAGCTGTACATTTTAAAATATTGTGCACGTTTAAGTTTTTAACCTGTCCTTCAAAAGTGACATTATGTTTATGTGTAATATTGAGGGTGAAAACTTAAGTATCTTGTGAGTGATTATTTGGCAACATGAATGAGCATCTCTGAAGAATCCTTTAACATTTCAGTTTACCATACTCATAGAAAGATCAGACAGGCATAGCTACGGAGACATTTAAAACAGTATAGGAAAATCATGCACATGTTAAACCAAGCTGTTACTCTTGTGTGAAGTAAGAGTGATAGGTGATGCTACATATTTTACTGGTCTACAGCCTACTCCACATATTGTTGGCAATGACAAGGTAGGATTCTTCACTGAGTTACAGCAATACTTGAAGTGTCTGCATACTTTGAATGTGTAATGTGTTTATAATTGAATCCTATCTTTAGTGGCAAAGTTGTCTGGTCAAAAATTAGGAAAACCTCACTTAAGGCTGTGCATGTAACTTTCGTAGCCTTATTGGCATGAAGACTATGATACAGTATTTAAATGTAAAGCTCATATTTTCTATTTCTTATTTTGGAACCTCATTAAAACCCATAATGGATGTTGCTTGTATAAGTGGGAGTTAGCCAATATTTTCACTTTTTAAATGTGACCATTGGTCGTATTTTGCTGTTTGCTCCCCTGTTCATATGCTCCTCTGAATACTGAGCTTTTTATCCCTGTGCTTTCACAGCTGTTAGTGCTTCACTAACTGAATAATTTCAGAAAAATTGCAGCTGACCTGAAGAGGAAGTGAGGACAGGGTTCAGTCTAAAGGATCCAGCAGGATGACCAGTCTGGGAGCAAACCATAACATAAAGTTTCAACTTCACTTCTGCAGCAGTTTGGAGAAGTGAGTGTGAAAAGTCTACTGCTGAAGGATGGTTTAAATAGAGAATTTTCCAACCTATTCTGTCTTAATGGGTGGTGTTTTTTTTTTCTTTTTGTGATCTTAATGATTTAGTATTCTAAAGGGAGAGTAATAAAAAGCAGACAAAGCTAAATGTGTCCTAGCTTATTAATATTCAGGACAAATCTTCTTTCAGATGATCTTCAATAGAATAAGGAAACATTACAATTGCAAGAGCTTCAAGAGCCAATAGTTGTGTAGTGTTAATATTCTGTATGCTAGGATTCTGTGGTTCATAAATAGGTCCAGGAAGGAATTGAGAGTTTCATTCAGTTTTTATTTCATATTCATGCCAGGAGCGTTTTGTGAGATCGAATGCTTCACAAAGAGGTGATAGTTGCTGTTGTAAAGGAGAAGAACGGTTTTGTGTCCATGTCAGGTTAGGAGAAATAGATTAAATCGTGGTTCACTGTTGAAGCAGGTTTTGACTGAATGTCACTAGACTTTCTAAAGTAGCAATATGATCTGCCTTACTGCCAGAATGACAAATTATGTTATTCTGTGACAAAGGTATATGAATGTGGGTTTTTTAGGAAAATAATAGGTGGTCTAGGACAATGAACTGATTGTCCTTACCGTCTTGTCTTCACTTAAAATTTTTATTGCAGCGAACAACAGAATGTCTGTAATTCAGATAAATCCCGTTTGCTGGGTAACTCAGAAATTTGAAATACTGCTTGTCTCAGAATATTTAGAAACAAATTATTTGTTTTATGTCACTCTGATCCTCTTGCACTCATTCTTGAAGAAAAAAAAAACACCTTAATTTTCTGGAATCAGAAGTACATGTCCCAGAAATAGGGTGCTACTCCTTTAGATGGGGTATTTTATCCATTTATAAAATTGCTTTCGACATTAAGTTTTATAAGCACAATTGTGAGAAAGATGAAAGAGCTGAGTGAGTCGACTTCACAGAATGCACACATGGCCACCTTAATTAGAGTTCCTGAGTTGTTCCTGCCAACTGTTTTTGGCAGTGAGTTTCCACATCAGCTAAAATTATTTTCATGTTTACAGTTTCAAAACAATGCATTATATAGAAAATTGCTCTTAACTTTGCATAAGAGAGGATGACATAATTCAGCACAAATACTCAAATTTTGATGGGGACTTCCAGAAATGTGAGATATTTCTTTGACAAGAGGTATAGTTGAAGATATGATGATAAGTTGTTGATTGTACTTGATAAGATAAAAATGTGTGACAGGTGTTACTGAACTGGTTGCTTTGAGTTACGTATGGCAACAGGTATAATGTTCAGTATTAGCATGCTTACATATACTTGCTGTAATGATTCAAAAGTATGTGTTTTCCCTATTAGAGCTTCATTTTGCCATAGACATAACTCTTCAAACCCTCTTGTCATCTGTCAAGGTTTGAGCAACAAATTTTGACACAAATCAGAAATATGTGACAATTGAGTGACAAGCTGTCAAAAGTTCCCTATCAGTTGTACCATTTATTGTCTTAACCTCTGCTAAGCAGAAAAATATCAGGAAAACCCCTGAAATTAATCATTACGAATACTGCGGAGGTTTAAGTGATACAGTAATAATAAATATGGAGGATCTGAAGTTATTTTGGGCTAAAAAAAATGTTGCAGCAATGCTTTTTGTAGGGATCATCAAAGCTAAATAACACTTCATGTCTTAGGAATGTTAACCCCGAGTATTTTCAGGCTGTAATAGAAACTTGAGTTGAATTTCAAGGTCTAGAGAAAAGCATGGAAAGTAAAGCATGGTAGGTAATTTTCATATGGAATCACAGAATGGGAAATCACCCAGTGGTGATTTCACCCAGGAAATCACCCTCTGGAAATCACCCAGTCGAACCTTCTTCCTGAAGGAGGTTCATCTGCAGCAGGTTGCATGGAGTCATATGCATGTGGGTATTCTGTATCGCTAGAGTAGTCTCTACAGCTTCTGGGCAGCCTGTTCCAATGCTCTGCCACCTTCTAAGCAGAGTATTTTTCTTGTATTCAAACTGAACTTCCTGTATTAACAGTTTGTGCCCACGTCTCTTTAATTTGTCCAGAGCACAACTGAAAAGAGTCTGACTTCATCCTCTTGACACCTGCTCTTAAGATATCCTTTCCTTAATAGAGATGCTTCAGACCCCTCTTCGTCATCTTCATCCTCTGGACCCTGTCCAGTAGTTCCTTGCCTTTCTTTAACTGGGAAACCCAGAACTGGACTCAGTGCTGCAGATGAGGTCTCACCAGTGCTTTGTAGAGGAATGGGATCAGCTCCCTCAACCTGTTGACCACACAATTCCTAAAGCACTGCAGGATTTCCTTGGCCTTCTTGGCCCCCAGGACACGCTGCTGCTCACCGACAGCTTGTTGTCCACCAGGACCCACAGATTGGTCAGGCTTGATTCCCTTTGGTGAATCAGTGTTTGCTACTCCTGATCACCTTCTTTTCTTACATATGTTTAGAGGTGATACCAGCAATGATATCCACGTTCCTTCACCTTTCCAGGGATGGAGGTGAGATGACTAGCCTGTAGTTTCCTAGGTCTTCCTCAGCCTTTTTTGAAGTCTTCAGTGACACTGGCTTTCTGCCAGTCCTAAAGCACCTCTCCTGTACTCCATGACCTTTCAAAGATGATGGAGAGTGGTTTAACAGCGACATGGGCCAGCTGCCTCAGCACTCGTGCATGCATCCCATCAGGGCCCATGGATTTGTGTCAGGTTTGCCCAACCGTTCTCTAACCCAATCCTCCTCATTCTCATCTCTCCTCTTAAAAATACTGTCTGTGGTAGCTGGCTCGGATGCTTGGATACACTTGATGGGAAGAGTGAGGCTGATGGCATGCTGCTTTTGGAGTCTGGCTGGAATGGAGTTAACTCTCCTTATTGCAACCCTCCCAAAGGTCTGTAAGCTGAGGGTAGTAGGTAAGAGTTTGGGAGAGGACATGGCTGGGACAGGTAATAAAACTGCCCAAAAGGATTTTCCCATGACACATACTCAGACGTAAAATATAAGAGTAAGGGGGAGATTGTAAGCATATTTGTAGTTAGAGAATTTGTTTTCCCAAGCAACTAATGCACATACTGTGGCTCCAAGAAGTTTCTGGGCATGGCCTGACAATGAGAAGTAATGAAAGAATTCCTTCTTTTGCTTTGCTTTCATGTGCACCTTTTGATTTTTCGTAATTGATTTTTCTTATTTTTGCTTTTGATTTTTCTTTACCCACAAGCTTTTCCATCTTATTTTTCCCCCCCGTCCTCTTGAGGAGGAGAAATAAGAGAGTGGTTGGGTGGGCATCTGGTAGCTGCGAAGGTCAGGGCACCTTTGTGACATGTCAAAATGGACAGTTGTTAAAAAGTAAAATACTTAAAGGACAGAGTATGCTGAGAATGGACTTATTGCAGAAAATATTCAGTAGATTCTTGAGAGCAGAGGGATGCCTGCTTGAGAAATGGTCTAACGTGTTGGATCATGGTAGACTAGGTCTCCTCTTTACTTGTGTTGATACTCATTCAATTGAGATTTTCTTTTATTACCCACCCCTAAGTATGCCCTGCCACAAACCTACCTCTGTGCCTACCTACAGATGTTGTTGCAGCCTTTCAATTTCACTGTGATTTCAGTGTCTGTGATTGTTTATTTGCTGGTAGAAACTGACATTTAGGTTTCAGACACACCTACTGCTCTGCCTTTTAGCATTGTCCAGTAATTTCTTCCTCATTCAGTGATTGTTATGTAAGGTGACTAAGTATTTAGTGAAAAATAAGAAACAGGGTGGCTGAATCAAATCTCTTTAATTCTCAGCAAGCCAGTTTGTTATTGGTGGACTAGTAAAAGTTGCTTTTTTATTAAATTTGTGAGGCCTGTCGATATTTTCTTTTAAAAAGATAGATATATTTTTTCTAATTCAAATTTTCTTTCTTCTGAAGTATAGAATAACTAGATTCTGAGTTATCTCAGGAAAAAACCTGAAAACATTAAATGTCTTCAGTTAAATTCAGAAGCTCAGTCAGACTAATGAATGAAATCTGTTCTCAGTGCTCTCGTTTTTCCTTGGATCTGATAGTGTCATTATGACATTAATCTTAAATATCTGGGATTTCTTATTATTTCTATAACATTTTGAAAATATATGCATGGGAAGAAGTCTTCATATATGACAGTACAGTATGTCTCGTCCAGTTTTCTTTGTTCTGCTCTACTTCCTGAGAAGGAGCAGCTGCTGAACATTTAGTAATCCAGTCCGTAGAATTACAAATGCAAGATTTTTATGTGTAGAGGAGGAGGGATGATGTTAGAAGCTATGACTTTTTGTTTGTATGTTTGTTGTTTGGACTATTTGGGATAAGATGCCATAATAATAATAGATTATTTTTAATGTTAGGAGAAAAATAAGAGATGGAGGAAACATGCAGTACTATCAGTGTCTTGCAGATATTTTCTGCACTTTCCTTTATGGTGCTCTCCAGAAAATCACGGATATTATTTCTGCCTTGTATATTGAAAATGAATTTAATTTGTCTACTTTAAATCTCAAGATTGTTAGAAGAATAAGGATATAACTTGTTCTTGGCAGTGTACTTGACTCAGTGTGCTGATTTCCAGTTATCCATTCATAAATGATACTCATTGAGGTATTTACTGCCCCAGCTTGTGTTGCAGGCGTGGCTGCAGTGCCACGTTTGTGTCATTTGGTGGCAGAGAGGATAAGGCGAGGTCTTCCCCTGGTGCTTTGACCCATGTGGGCTCCCAGGATTGCTCAACAACCTGACATTATTGCTTTTCTGTTTGTTGTTTTTTTCCTTAATGTTAATCTGAGATTAACAGATTAACATTTGAGATTAACTTGAGAGGCGGCGGGCGTTGGCCGAGTGGTGTAGGCCCCCGGCCTGTGGAGCCGGCTCCTCCTCTGAGGACGCCGGTTCGAATCCTGGAGGAACTCGCTGTCACTGTCCGAGCTGCTCGGCCGTGGCAAGATGAACCTCAGGAGTAAAAGGAGTGGGGCCAGTTCCGCACACACTGTGCCTCACCTAAAAAATCCATTGCGCAGGCTTATCCCAGGATCTTCGTTCGCGAAGTCCAGCCAACAACATTGAGATATTTAGAAAATATTTATAAATGTGAATATTTTATAATATCCTTCACTATTAATTTTACCTTTGCTAGTCATTCTCTTTTGTTTTGGGTCATGTGCCTGAATTTCTGGGCTGAAAACAGTAGGGTATTCACAAGCATGGAGTCCCTTTGTCTGCTGGTTGTAGTTCCATTTAACTAACTGACTTCCAGATGTGTCTATTTGTATTTAGCTATACTGTCAGCAAGATACGTAACAGACTACATTTATTTTTCATTGTCTAATACAAAAAGTCAGATAGAAGCAACAACAGCCCACACCACTTCTACCCCAAATAAGTTCTGTTTATATTCTGACTACCTTATTTTGCTTATTTAATGTTTCTGATTGTGGGTATTGCCAGATATAAGTATTGGGTTTGAAACTTCATTTGTCCTTTATTTAACTGAAGGATAGAAGGGATAGAAGGAAATGTAGCATCCAGAATATGACTTTGAAAGCAGGTCCTTTTTTGCATAGTTGTGGCATCTGTGTTAGATATGTGTGCGTTTCCTCTCTTAAAAAGAAACAAGAAAGTAAATGACTAGTGCAATGTCTTTGGGTGCTCCAAGGGTGTCTCAACACACCTGTAGTGCTGCATGGAGTAAGTCCAAGCTGACACTTGGTTGTGTCAAAAAAAATAGCATTAAAAATCTTACTGTTCTGTAAGGTGGCAAAGAAATCTAACTTTTTTTAATGCTTTAGTGCTGACATTTTAGATCTGCATCAAAGTCTTAATGTTTATTTCTGTCTAATGAGTAAGCAGGTTTTTTGATGTACAGTTAGACTATTAAACCAACAAAAATAGATCTCGTAATTAACAAAACTACCAACTTTCTGTTTGGTAGCAATAATAAGAGTAACATAGATTTTTATCTAGTTTTTAAGAAAGATGTGGGTTTTGTAATTCCTACTGCATGCTTGGTGTTCCTACGTTACTGTAAATTACTTTGTCCCTTCTAAATCTAAAGTTAAAATACTTAATTTCCTAAAAATAAAAATGTAGAAGTATTGCAGTTATGATACTGTAGTAATGTTTTAGAAACATTTTATGTCAGTTTAGGAAAAGTATATCAATTATGAGTATATATTTTTATTTATTTGGACTTCTGAAATATGAATGTAACATTAGTAAGGAATGTTTCTGTTTTATAATGTGACAATTTTCAAGTAAGATTTACAATGTAGGTCAGTGTTTTTTTCATGGTTTAGACTTTACAGAAGAAGCATTTTACTTCCCATTAGTATAGAGTGGTTTTGAGAGTTTGAATTTGTGTTTATATGCAGTTGAAGGGAAGTTATCGCTAGCCTTGATGTCCAGCAGTTTTGTGTAAACATGGGAAGTTGTAGTTTGTAAGCAAGAATTGCACTGTGTACTATATGTATGTGACTTTGGAGTGGGGGACTGCAATCTATTTTTAAATTAAAAGTGAGGATTTATAAATCTAAGCTTTGTGTGTAAATACATCTTATTCATAGTACATTTAGAATAGCAAAACTTTTTTGAATGCTGGGGTTTTTAAAAAAAGTTTTCATGCAAAATGAGGGAACAATCAAAGTGAGTGCAGGAGAGTATGAATGGTGAGTAAACATTCTTAGAGATGCACTTCAGAATCAGTATTTATTTATATTTATTATATGCTTCTATTTCAGAAATATTTATATTTGTTGTTTATTTATTTAGTATTTGCCACTATTCCTCATGAGATCGAATTCCAAGACAATCTGGTTTAGATTGCTGTTTCTAAACCTAGCAGTACTTGCTGAACATTTCCATTGGTCTGTTAATTGAACTCTTGTTACAGCATATTGTGAAAAAGGGTTTTAGATCATAAATATGCTGAGTTTTATTGAATGTCCGTCTGTTGCAGTAAGAAAAGGAGGGGCAAACAAAGTTTTAAAAAAAAGCTTGGAAAAAAGTTTTAAAATCTGATGTACTTAGGAAGATCTCTTAACCAAAATTTCACTGTTGTTTTTTCTTTTGTTATGCTTTTTTTTAACTTTTCATTCTGAATAGGTGTTATCTGGTGCTGAGGTTTTTTTCAATGATTTTGACTTGAAGTAAAATTTTTTTCTTTGCACATAGAGAATAATATCTGAAAGTAGGAGCCAGAACAAAAATAGTTTTCATGTTACAGAAAATTTGTTTTGTTGATTTTTCTAATGCCAAGAATGCCTAAATTGTGTGCAGTTTCTAAAAATATTCACTCAAAAGTGACTACATGAGTTTTCCATTATGTTGGCACCTGACTAAACTGAAATCCTTTTTTCAGAAAAACGGGGTTGCAGTGATCCAGTATGTTGAATATCTTGATGCCTGTCCCCACTACTCTTTCAACTCCAGCTTCCTTTCCAAAATGTTCTGCATTTATTTGATATTACACAGCCATGAGGGGGTGCACGAGGCAAAATTATTGCATGTATATTACAATTCTAATAAAGTTTCATAAATGAAGAGAGAGAGGTGGAATGGACATCTTCTGACCTAGATGGGAAGGTGGACAATCAGGTTGTGAAGTGCTGTGGTTTGGCTCCAGGTGGCCACTAAGCTCCACTCAGCTGATTGATCCCTGCCCTCATCTTGGGATGGGGGAGAGAATTGGAACAGTAAAAGTGAGAAAACTCATGGCTTGGGATTAAAACAGTTTGATAGGTGAAGCAAAAGCCACACACAAGCAAAGGAAAAGAATGAATTATTTCCTTGTGCCCCATGGTGTTCAGCCACCTCCAGGAGAGCCCTATCCAACCCGGCCTTGAACTTTTCCACGGATATGGCATCTACATTCTTTCTGGGCAACCTATTTCTGTGTTTCACCACCCACTTGTAAAAATGTCTTCCTTATATCCATTCTGAATTTACCCTCTCATAGTTTAAAACTTTTACCCCTTGAGCTGTGAGGTCCTGCTAAAATGTCTATCCCTCTCTTTCTTATAAAGCCCCTGTAAATATTGAAAGGATGCAGATGGAGAGGCAGGAGGCAACACCACACACACACACACACACACACACACACACACACACAAGTTTATATTATTCATATGTAAGAAGTTTGTATTCAAAGTAGGGATAGGTGCAAAAGTTAGTACAAAACATCAGTGTATGTTTTGGGCTAAAAGCCATTTTGTTTCCCAGAAACAGTTTTTGCTCTTGAGAAGAAGCTCTAAATTAAGTTTATCAGAATTCAGAAGCTCTTCAAAACTCTGTGATGTGCTCTTGTGTTGCCTGAGAAAATTACATACTAGCGAATATTTTGGAAGAAAGTGCCTATTTATCATATAAGCTCTTCCAGCTGATTTTAAGAACAAGAGGAAGAAATTGTGCTTTTTTTTTTTTTTTTTTTTTTTAAAAGAAAGACTTAATGTTATTCCTAGTTCCTCACTGTTGGTTAATGAAGAGGGGAAAGTAGTTCAGTCCTTCCCTGAGGCTACATGATGTCTTTTTGTGTAAGTTTTGCAAGTAAGAAGAGAGGTCTGTGTTCTTTCACCTTATATCTGCAGCAGTGAAAGGAGATATGATTGATTTGTTTACAACAGTGTATCTTTTCTGAAGTGGAAGATTTCTTATGTTTTTGTCAAAGCCATCTTTTTGGGTATTCATTGAAATCTAGATACAAGTGGAGAAGTTATCACTGATGTTGATAAATCCCAGTAATTAGAAAATTATTTTCAGTTTTCTGAACAATCTGGTTACACAGTTTAGCAGGCACGACACAATATGGTCTTATTTAGGTACTGTCAGTGCAGTACTGATTCTTTAACTACTTGTGCCCTTGAGCTTCACATTTTTTAGCAATACCAGTTATCTGCAAGCACTTGAAAGTTGTAAACATAGAGGGACTTAATGACTTAGGCTGATGCAAAGCAAAACAACTAGGACAAAATGCGCAGAAGGTAAGTGACTTTTATCTTCAAAAGTATTGAGCAATCCAGCAGTGATGTATTTACATTCATTCAGTTATTTTTGTATAACCAAATTAGATACAGGTTTGAACTGTTTGGTCTTGTTCTAGCCTGTGCTTTAACAGTGTTTGTGCCTACTGGAATTTGTAACGCCATTCTGCATGGCATTCACGGAGCCAGCAGGTCCTAGAAATGGTGTTCTCAAAAAGAAGAGTGGGGTCCTTTGAGGAACTGGAAAATTAATGCAGAGTTAAACATCTCTCATAGTGTATGATGGACTGTCAGAAAATTAGTGTATTCCCTGACTAAGGTGCATATATATGTCTATGATGTAGTTTACAATATAGTGTATGCATTTTATTTTTATGCGTCAAGATGTTATGTAGTAGCAAAAATAATTTCTTGAGCTGGGGCTTTGTGTAGAGCTTTATATAAAGCTTTGCATTGCTCTATATAGTTTCATGTAGCACAGGTATTCAGAAGTGCTAAAGGGGAGAGATAAGATTTATTAAAAAGCGAAAGATTGCTACCTTTAAAGACCAGGTGTTTTTAATACTGGGGATATTCATAGTTTTATGTGCAACTCAGGTTTCTTCATCTGCAGTTTAACTTCTGAAATTACTGCCTTAACCTTTAGAGTAGCCTGGTTGAAGTATGGCAAATTATAGCTAAAAATATTAATGAATAAGATACTGTGATTTGAACTAAGAGGTATTTAAAGCTAAAGCAGTGCTTCAGTGATAAAAACAAAGGAGTGGGATTGAAGAGATTTGTAGTCTTTCATGACATTGCCTCAGATCAGGTGTGTGACCTGAAGCTTTTAAAGCTGTGTCTGTGTAATGGAATAATACTGCACTTTGAGAAAAAGCTGTGGAGGTTGGCTAGTGCAAGTCAGAGCTTCATAATATGGTTTTAGCAGTATGAGCCTGTGAGTATGACTTCTGTGAAATACTTTTGTGTATTAGAACCCAGAAGTTGGTGCCAGGGCATCGTTTTGAACCTTGACTTCCTGGAGTCCAGGGTAATGAGAAGCAGTAGTGTGGAATTATCGAGAAGCCTACATGCAGTTGCTGCCTTCAGATTGTGGTAGTTTTTCTGTAG